>PVKA01022276.1:0-37343 GCA_004027165.1 Ctenomys sociabilis
AAAAAAAAAAAAAAAAAAAAAAAAAAAAAAAAAAAAAAAAAAAAAAAAAAAAAAAAAAAAAAAAAAAAAAAAAAAAAAAAAAAAAATCAAGCATGGTATGAAATTGAGAGATGAAAACAGCCAACTCAAATCGGAAGTGTCAAAATTCCAATCTCAGCTCTAAAAAGAAACACAATGAGATAAAACTTCAGGAGGAACTGAAAAAAAGTTTTGGGTGTCAAACGCTTTGATCCTTCAAAGGCTTTTCAATACAAATGTAAAGAGAACGCTGCCCCCCAGACGCCACCGAAAGAAGGCAAAAAGGGCCTGTTATCTTCCTTTGGATTCACGACAGCAGCTTCCTTCTGATGAACGATGAAAATTTGTTGATATCATCTGTATGAAAGAAATTCTTCCTGAAATTAATACTTAAATTGATATAGACAATGCCTTTTTCCAGCTTTCATATTCTTCGACAGACCCGGATTCTTCCTATCCTTCAAGCCCCATTCAGATTATACCCTTTTCTTAGCTTGTGTGACTTTTTTGCTCCTACTTTCACCGTGCATCATTAATTATTACCTGTATAACACTTTTATATTTTAACCTAAATGTCTCTTAGGTCCTTATTTTCTAATTTGACATTTTAGAGAAGTAAATTTTCTTTTTGAAGGAGGAGGAGGAGGACGAGGAGGTGGTGGAGGAGACGACAGACGGAGCTGTGGTAAGGCAGGCGTAAGCTGCTTAAATACAATTATCGCCTGGCGAAGTGAGGTAAAGCCTGGTCCAGAAGTTCCTGAGTCTGTACCTGAACTCTATCTTTGCAGGCGGGAGTTTATTTCTGTACTTATTTGTGGCGGAAAGAGAGGACAATAGAGCAGAAGCCAATCAGAGAGAAAGAGGCGGGCTGTATGAACTGTCCAATCAGGTGGGCCAATATAGGCGGGTACTTCCGCTGTCATGGCGCCACAGTGCCAGTGTCCAGCGCCCTGAGACTCCGCACCTTGCTAGGCCAACTACTTTGACTTCTACTGGCTGCACGCTGCATAGGAAGGACTCCGGGAGAACCTGAAGCTGCGCAATGGTGATGTAGCACAGAAGCCGGGAATGGGATGGGATTGGAACTAGGTCTGGAAGAAAGTGGTCAAAACTAGCTATGGGGAGCCATAGCCTCCTGTTTAGCTCCAGCCCTGAGGTTCTTCTGGTCTTTGGTGTTTCTGTCCCTTTTCCCCAATACAGAGTCAGAGTTCGTTTCCTGTATCCTGTCCCCACTGCGACACTCCCAGCCCACTGTGCCATCTTGGGTGGCCCCAGACACAGGCTTATCTATGGGGAGCCCCAGGGCTGGGCAATGGGAAGACCTCGATTCACATAGGTTGGAGCTGGTTGCAGAGGATGCGTTAGGCCCCTGGTCTCATTCTTTTTAGTAGTAGACCTAGAGGATCTGATATTTTAAATGTCTGCGCTGCAGGGTCTCATATTCTCAACTCATCTCCTCAGACCTCTGCCTTGTTATATGCACAAGGAATTCCTAAATTTCCAATATTTTGCCATATTGCTAAAATCGTAATAGGTGTTGATAAGTGCTATGAGAATCCAAACAAAGGTTGTGACTTGGGGCAGAGTATTTGCCAAGCAGGTCGTGAAATCCTGTGGTCCATACTCAGGAACCCCCCAAATTATCACCGTTATTTATGTCAGACCTCTCGGTGATTAAAAAAGAAAAAAAAAAAAAACAAAAAAACGAGCTCATGTTCTCATCACACTGTGGAATGAGGTCATGAACCAAAAAGGAACGCAGAGAATTTTTATTGGAAATAAGAATAGCACACCGATTCCTTGGAAACATCCTGAGTGGCCATGTGTCTGCTCAACGCAGAGCAAATTGCAGATAATCAGAGTACCGTAATTGCTCTGTTGTTTAATGGCCACCTATCATGGGTGGCTATGTATTTAAATGATCCATTGGAATTTATGCTCTTAAGCCCTTTTCTTACCATCTGTTTTTTGTTTTTTGTTTTTTAATGTATTTGGTACAGAGTCTCACTACACAGTTCAGACACCTAGTGATCTTCCTGTTTTCAGCCTCCACAGCACTGGGATTTCAGGCAGGCTCCCAATTTAGTGGGAGTGCCCTGGGGTGGGGCTGTGAAAGGATCAAACTGTGGTCCCTGAGCTTGCCAAAGCAGGCACTTAGTCTGCTGAGCTATCTTGCCAGCCCTTTACCATCTACATTTATAGAAATCAGGTTTTAGAGAAATGCTATTTTGTACTTTCAGTTCCTGGAAAATGAAGAGCTTAACAGGGAGAGACCATAACTCCCTGTAGTAGGGAGGGGCTGCATTCCATGTTAACTGAGAACATAGATTCTTTGTCCCTGGGCTTTAGTATTCTTATTATAACTCTTTTCAATATGAATTATCTCCTGTCTCTATCTCAGGCCATTTTCCATTACTAGGTACCTTATGCATAAGGAAACTAGGTGAAATATTCTTTACAGTTAGACAATTTAAATGTAGCCTTCAGAAAATTTAGAATGCTGAGAAAAAATGGATGGCATATTAGTGTATTACCTTGCTAAGGACAACTTTCTGAAAGAGCTGCCTGAGATCATCTTAAATTAGGCTGCCCAAATTGAGATCATCATAAATTAGGCTGTCTCTGTGGTCATGTGATAATGGTAGTAGTAAAAAGGGAAAAGGTGCTCTCATCCCTGAAATAATTGCTATAGTTCTTGGACAATGTATAGCAATGTTCCTACACGTTGTTTTAAATTTGAAATGTTGATTGAAAAGGACTTCGTACAAAACCATCCTGAAGTAGAGATAAATTTGCATAATTAAGGTAGACAGGCACCTAAAGGAATAGGAACAAAAGGGTGTTTTGAATAGAGTGGCACAGTGGGACTTGTTGGAACTGAAATCAGCAACTGCAACTGGGAACTCCTTTCACTTAGGTCAGATTGTTTCTGGGGTGATAATAATTGAAGGACTAGGTGAACTTCTTTTGGGTGGATCATGGTACTTTCCCTTTCAGATTCAAGTAGCCCCCGTGTACTCATTCTTCCAACTCTTCAACAGTCCTTTGTGGATCATGACATCCATCAGATTGTTTCTGGTTCTGAATGCTGCGTTAATCAGCTGTGTTGCTCCAGAGCAACACAACTAGGAGATAATATAAGTACTCTTTAGAAAAGGGAAAAATGACTTCAGGATTTTGTTTTTGTTTTTGTTTGTTTGTTTTGTATGTGTTTGTTTCCTTTGCTTTTGCTGTTCTTGTTTGGGTATTATGAGAGGTCCCTGATGCAGTCACACTCCGGCTTACATTCCCATGATATGGGGATGAGATGAAGCTTTTCAATGAAAATATAGGGCTGAGAAGACTTTGCACAGCACTAAGTATGAGCTGAAGAGAAGATGCTCCTACTTCTAATTCAGGGAAAAGATGACTAGGAGCCTTTGTTATGTGTTCCATATATGACAAGGAACTATAATCCCTGAACTCCCCCCAAGTGTCTCCTGGGTTCCCCAGACTGAGCACAGTATTTCTATGTTGGCACCTGAAGAAACCCATGGCGATAGCCTATAGAGAAACACACAACTGAGGTAAGGCACTGAGTGTCAGTTCAAGGTACTCCTTAGTGTGTCCTTCACACCTCCCAACAGTGTCATCATAGAGCATCAGGCAGTGCAGCAGGTTCTGGGTCTTCACGTCTGTGACATCTGAGAAGTAACGCAGGTGGTAGAGACAAGAATAGAGTACGCTTAGACAGAGTACTGTGGATGGTATCATTCATTCTACTTGGTTTTGGAGTGCAGAGATTTTGGCAGCTTTTGAGGTCTTTGTTTGCCCATTCTAGGTACCTTGTTGTTAAGAGCTTATATGTCTTTTCTGTGCCTGCAAAGTTGGTAGTTTCCAAGTACTGATGATTGTGCACACCAGAAAATATATGAATGTATCTCAACTTTTTTTAAGAGAGAAAAGAATAACAATCACAATAAAATAGTTTCAAGGGTCAGGGGAGACAGCTCAGTGGAATAAGCTCTTCCCTGGCAAGTGCAAGGGTCTGAGTTCAATCCCCAGTTCCACCAAAAAAAAAAAAAAAAAAAAAAAAAAAAAAAAAAAAAAAAAAAAAAAAAAAAAAAAAAAAAAAAAAAAAAAAGGTTTCAAAACAGGCTAATAACAGACTAACAATAATTAATAAATTGTATATTGTTATCCTCATAGTAGTTACTCAGAATATAAGACAAAGGCATTAAATACTGTCCAAATAATATTTGCACAAAACTTTCATTTTAATGAATTAAGAAAAACTCACTATAACTATCTTAACTACCTTGTGTGTATATATCACTTTTTGTTATAGTGATGGTGTAAGCATGGATAGAGGACAAGAGTGTTGATTAATGTACGTAATACACAGGACATCCCTTAAGGTAAATGTGGGACCCAAATATCACCAGCACTCAGCTTGACCACTCTGTTGCAGATTTAAATGGATACATCCTCTGTGCATGAGTAAGGCTCCTGAGCCCTGTACATCTATGGCATTTTCTCAATTCTGCTTCTAAGACAGAAAATGAAAGTGCCTATGGCATTTACAACAGTGACAGGACTAGACAAGCCTGCCTTCCTGTAGCCATGGAAAGTCAGTTAAGGTGTTCTGGAGATAAACAGTGGAGACCTCTCAGGAGTAACATGCACAACAATGTTAATAAACCTGGAATTAATATTTGGTGAATCAAGTAAAGTGCAGAATGAACTTGCTAACACTTCCATTTGTGCACACTAAATGTAGATGTCCTTGAGATGGACAGGTGGCTCAGGGGTATAGTACGTGCACAATGCTTCTTTGTTTCTAAGGTGTATTGCCAGTATAAATAATGTGCATGGAGTTATGGAGTATAATCCAGAAGTGATGAGAAGGTTCACAGGTGTGAAAAGAACACACATCTGCAACAGAATGATCAAGCTGAGTGCTGATGATATTTGGGTCCCACATTTCATTCTCTTAAGGGATGTCCTGTGTATTACGTACATTAATCAACACTCTTGTCCTCTACCCATGCTTTAAATCTCACTCATGCTCTACACCATCACTATAATAAAAAATGATATATACACACAAGGTAATTAAGATAGTTATACAGTGAGTTTCTCTTAATTCATTGAAAAGAAAGTTTTGTGTACATCATTCACACTACTATGACCAGGGGGCAGTAGCTCTTATAGCCAACCAATAGGCTCTTTTTTTTCTCCCCTTCCCCCATTCCCTCAGCAGTGCCTGGATGGAGCTTAGGACCTTATACTTGCCAAGGCAGGTACTTATGCTGCTGAGCTATTTCCCCAGCCAGGCTTTTTATAACTTGATAAGTTTCATAGATTTATAGAGAAATGTATGTCTTGTAATATTTTTCTGTCTTTTATGCGTCCCATTTATGTTTTCATTTCCTATGTAAGCCCTTCTATAAAATATCTGCTTATATCATTTTCATATTTATGATGAGCAATTATTATTTTAATGTATTTGTTTGTTTCAGGGTCTCACTTCATAGCTTGGACTCATAGTGATCCTCCTGTTTATAGCCTCCCCAGCACTGGGATTACAGGTGTGTGCCACCAGGCTGTACTGTGTGGCTGGCTCAGCCCACCCTGTGGTGCAGGGGATACAACTGAGGTCTCTGTGCTTTCCTAAGTTTGCCTAATCAGGGGGAGGAATTATTTTTTACAAAATCTTCTTCTTCCAGGTATTTCTTTGTCACTTACAGAAAATCAACATTAGTTCTTATAATTTTTCAATTTGCATGTTAATTTTATAAGGCTTTCTTTCCTAAACAGAAATTCTGAATTACTTTTTAATATCTTCAAAGTCACTTTAATTTGTGGCTTTAAGAAGATTTATTCAATTCTAGATTTTATTTTATTTCAGTTTTAGGAGTCAGGGTCTCTCTCTATACTTCCAGCTAGCCTCGTACTCATGTTAATACTCCTGTCTCAGCTTCCCAAGTGTTGGGATTACCAGTGTGTATCACCATACCTGGCCTAGATTTTCTTATATGCTTTTTTCCATAATTTACTATCATATTTTATATATTTTCAATCTACCTAGAATGCACATTTGAATGTTTGTGATGCAAAAATGAGATTTACTTTGTATATAAAATGAGTAATTTATCACTATCAGGAGTGATACATTACATTTTACACTTGATTTGTACCACCATCCTTACCAGACCTCTGTGTTTAAAGCAAATGTGTTTCTTAATACTTCCTATAAGTTTAATATGTCTACAGGCTGCTAAGTTTCAGGTTTGAGTGAGTGTAATTGTTCTAAATAAGGAGAAAGGATATTTCTCTCCTTTATTTTTTCATTAAAGATTTAATAGATTTTAACACTGTCCATTGATTTTCAGAAATAATTTTAATACCTGTTTGTTGAATTTTAGTTGCTTTACTGGTATTATGTATATAGTTTCATTTATTATAAAATTTTAAAATTCCCTAGCATAATTCATTATCAAATCTGAGACTGTACATTATTCTCCTGACATTTAAATCATCTCCAATTTTATTTGTATGTATGATTTTTCTCTTTAGAGATATAGACTTTTGAATAATTTGTTGATATAATATACAATAATTTTAAAATGATTTTTAACCTTGGTGGAGTGTAAGATCATTTGTGGATGTCAATAATGTCCTTGCTTTACAGGGATAAGTGGGGAGGCATTTTCATTAACGTCATTCATGCATACATATTTTATCTTTAATTTCAATTCTTTTGTTGTTTTTTGTGTCTTGTCTGAATGTCCTCTGGTAGCACATGAATTTTGTTTCCTGTGACAGAATAGTGGAGTAAATATCCTTGACTTATTTCTGATTTTGAAATAATTCAAGCGCTTCCCTGGCAAGCACAAGGGCCTGAGTTCAATCCCCGGATCTGAAAAGAAAAGATAATTCACGTACTGCATCTCCATTCATTGTAACATTTGCTATTTTTATGAAACATGTGCTTTATCATGTTATTAATCACATTATTTTCTTCCTTCACAGACCTTTAAAATATGACAGAAATTGACTTTTAGAAAATATTTATGTCAAGTCAAATAATCATATCAGTTCATTCTTCTTTGTTATAGTTTTATCTCAGTTTCATGATGCTATAATGCCACCGTTCGGGGGCGGATAACAGGGATCCTGAGCCACCCTTTCATAAGATGAACAGACACAACGTTATTATCATGTGGTCACATTTTTCCTGTGTGTGGTACTTAGGTTAAACCTGAATCATGTGCACTGGGGACTCATGCTACCATTTAGCTGTATGCAAAGATTAGAAACTGTTTCAATACACCCTAAACATTTTGCTAGGTAAAGTTCAATCCTGAATTTGAAAATCTACGTATATGTGTGTAATGGACATGTATTTGCTTTTTCTTATAAACGTTGTTAGGATATCCTGGGGACTAAATGACAGAGATTTTTTTTCTCCTTTTTTTGATTATAAACATTTGAAACTGTGCCCAGCTGAGTAGACCACAGTTGTTGTAGCATTCATGAGTACATATTTGCTGTACATAATGAATATATTCATCCAGAAATTGATACATCTACAGATGGCATCTTGATCAATGTCAGAAAAGTTTCAATGAAACACTTGAATCATATAGAGTTAGTCAACATGATAATTTTCAACATTAATTTCTATTTTCAAAAAATTGATGGAGGAAGGATTTGTGGTGGGACTATTTTGACTGCTTCTGTAGCTTGGTCTGGCTTTCGCAGTCTTAATTGGGTGCTCCATCTGACACCATGGGGAAATGGGACAGTTGGGTGGCCTACATGAATCCAGTAACAATGGCCAGATCAAGAGGTCCAGTCCAGTCCAGTCTTAAGGGCCAACCATCAGGATTATCTGAATTGACCCAGGCCTGCCTGAGAAGAAGTGAAAGAGCAACTAGAAAAGAAAAAAGAAAGGCTCTAAGGCTTTGACTGAATTGGAAAAAAAAGAATTAGAAGAAAGAACTGGAAAGGCACAGAGAGAAATTAAGTGGAAATAAGAGCTCATCACAATAAAGAGAGAGAGAAAAAGAAAGAAAGAAATCTGGTAGGCATTCATCTTCTTCATCAAGCTCTGATTCTTCCAGCAGTTCTTCAGATTCTGAGGATGGGGAAAAGGAGAAAGAAAAAGAAGAACTGTTCATATAAATCTTCTGAAAGCTCCCTGTCAGAAGCTTGGTGACACAGTAAGAACAGTTTAAAAAATAAAAAGTCAAAGGATGCAACTGAGAAAGAAAAGGACATTAAAGGACTTACCAAGAAAAGAAAGATATATCCTGAAGATAAACCTTCTTCATCTGAGTCCTTGTCAGAATCAGATCATACTAAAGAGGTATGAGCAAAAAAAGAAGAAAAGCAGTGAAGAACGAGAAAAAGCAACAGAAAAAAACAAAAAAGACAAAGCAGCATGAGAAACACTCTTAAGAAGAAGAAAAAGAAGGCTGCTAGTTCAATTCCTGAGTCACCATAACATTAACAAAAACCAGGATTCCCCTATGAAGAAAGTGCAATATCTAAAGAAATTTCAAATGTGAAATTACGATATATTTACTAACATGCATGAATTTTCTTGTTCTCAGAATTGTTCCTAGACTGTTCAATAGGCCCTCCAGTGCCACTATACGTAAGGGCCATAATTGTTGTTTGCTGCTTTACCGTGTACTTTTTCTCCTCCACTGCATGATAATCTTGGATATAACATACTGCAGTACACTTGGGAAGAATATATACTGCAGTATATTTGGGAAGAAAGGTAATATTTTTGACTAGAAGTATCCAGTGATTGATAGAAATGAATCTGGATACATCTTCAGATGTAATCAGAAATGGCCAGATGACTAATTAATTTTTTAAAGCAGGGATTACTTTGAAATCTTTACTATGTGGATAAGTGTGTCTTAATTTTTTCCCCCTTTGCATACTTTTTATTTACCTCGGGAAGGGGCTTTTAGGGTGGAAGGAGGGGCGGTTTGCCATCTCTTTAGCTAGCAGAAGAGTGTGCCTTTGGTCCTCACACCTACTTCTGTGGACACAGGAGCCGAGCTTCTGGGAGGTCAGAGCTGGGTACAAGCCCTCTTGCCCTTTATTGAGCTTTGTCATCTGCTCTTTTGAGTGAACCAGAGGAACAGCCCTTTGCAACATGAGAAAGCCCCAACGCTCTGAGTTTATACCTCCACAACAACAAAAACTGAATTTTTTTAGCTTTAGAATGTGTTATGTCATTTGAATTAATTTTTGACCATACTTCCATTTTGGAGAGGAATGGTGTCATATAGACACTGGTACCTTTTGAACTTAACAACTAAAGATTCTGAAATGCATGTGTTGTACTGTTAAGTTTTAATCAATCAGGAAAATTTTATGTGACCTATGATAGTTACTTTATTTTTTTCTTTTTTTTTTTTTTTTTTTTTTTGGTGCAGGGTCTCACTATGTACGCAGCCCACATTCATAGTGATCTTCCTGCTTTTTGCCTCCCACGTGCTGGGATTACAGGTGCGCACCACCACACCCGGATTGCATCACCAGCTCAGCGCACCCGAAGGCGGGGCCGGCACGGCTTGGGGAACCAGGGATCGAACGCTGGTCCCTGTGCTTACCTAAGCAAGCGCTTAGTCCGCTGAGCTATACCGCCGGCCCTTTTATTTTTTTTGTATGAATGTTGTTCAGGCTGCAATGTTTAGCTTTTATTAACTCTTATTTGTACTGTCTCAAGTTTGTTACTATGTTTAATAGCACCTTTGCCAAGATGCTTAGCATGTAAAAAGCAGATGTTGAGGTTTTGTTTTAAACAGCTTCATATTGAACCTGAGACTTAACAAACCAGTTGAGTGGCAGACCTGATGTGCTGTATCTTGTTACATAAACCTTTTGCCAGAGTCTTAGTAAATACAATGTTTTAAAAGTTTGTTGTCTTTGTATACAAATTATGACAAGTTAATTTTATGTGAGAATTGTATTACTACTTTGGATCATATTTAACTAAGAGTTTGTGCCTCCTGTCTCTCTCTCTCTTGCTCTCTTCCCCCCCCCCCCCCCAGAACCAGGGATTGAACTCAGGCCCTTGCACTTGCCAGGGAAGCGCTTATTCTACTGAGCCGTCTCCCCAGCCTTTATGCCTCCTATCTCTTACTGAATTACTAGAAATGTTAAGAGGAATTGATGAACCATTTTCATTTTACATTTTATATAATCAGGTGATGTGACATATAATTTGATGTACAATTTTGCCTGTTACAGAAGGTGTGCTAATTATAGCAATGTATGCGCAGGACATTTTGGCATGACAAGAAGCTCAATAGCTGTTTTACTTAAAAAAAAAAATTAAAAAACAACTGATGGAAATAAATCATGCGGCCATCTTAGCTGCCCTGTATATAGACTTGCACGCCTCCCTTCTTCTTATTGGCTCTGTCTTGTCTCCTTTCCCTCGTCTTCACTGTTTATTCATTGTACTCAGTTTCTTTCAGTCTTACCATATCTGTTATGCTTTTCAAATTTTATTTATTCTTGCAAGTCCTCACACTGGGAAGACAATACAACATGTGGGTCTGATTTATTTCATGTATGAGTATAGCCTCCACTTGCATCCATTTACCTATAAAGGCCTCAAGTTTTTCTTATCTCTAAGTGATACTCAATTTTATAAAAATACCACATCTTTTTTATCCATTCTTCAGGTGATGGGCATTCTGATTGTTTCCAAGACTTGGATATGACAAATTGTGCTGCTATAACATGGGTATACATATATACTTGTGGTGTGATGTTTTCAGTTCTTTTGCAAAAATACTGAGAGGAGGAATTGATGGATTGAATGGGACTTCCAATGCTAGTGTTCTGAGACGTCTCCACACTGATTTCAGTAGTGGTTGTACCAGTCTACATTCCCACCAACAGTGAAGAAGGGTTCTTTTTTTTCCCCACTGCCTCTCCAGCATTTGTTATTAGTTGATTCTTTCATCTCAGCCATTCTTTCTAGAATGAGATAGTATCTCAAAATTGTTTTAATTTGCATTTCTCAAATGGCCAGTCCTTGGGACATTTCTTCGTGTATTTATTTGCTATTTTATTTCTTCCACTGAAGAGTGTGTATTCATCTTAGGTGCCCAATTTTGGATTGGGTCTTTTAATTTTGGGGGCCTGATTTTATTTTATTTTAGTTCTTTATATATTCCAGATAGAAATCCTTTGTTTGAGTGAGTGTTGGTTAAGATTTTTTCGCAATTTGTTCTCTTTTCACTCTGTTGGTGATTATTTTGGACATGTAGAAATTTCTTAATAAGACAAGTATTTCCCATGCAGTTTGGTTTTTGTTCATGAAATATCTGTCTACGCCTATGTCTGTAGGGATCTGTTGGTCTCACTGGAGATGGTTCTACCCAAGAAAACATGGTAACAGGAATGAGAAAGATAGACAAGAAGACAAAAGCTGGGTTTTGTGGTCAGTAGTCTGCCTGATGGGACTATTCACACAACACACAACAAAACAATCCTTTATTTATACTTCTGTAAAGTTTGTAACATGACACAAGGTTGCCTAGTGACTAATGGCTGACCTTAGCCAGACAGGATGTTTATCTCAGGAGTGATGTAGCTTGTCTGCTTTCAGCACTGAGGCCCAGTCCCACCTACACACATTCGATGATTTCCCAACTTCCTGTGGCTCTCAACATATGTCTAAGGTTTCCAACAATGTTCTCTTCTAGTAGATTTAGTTTCTGTTTTAATGTTGAGATCTTTAAACCATTTTAACATTAGTTTAGTGCATGGTGATAGATCTGGATCTAGTTTTAGTTTTTGGCATGTAGAGAGCCAGTTTTTCCAGTAGCATTTGTTAAAGAAGCTATCTTAATTCTAGTGAATGTGTTTGGACCCTTTGTCAAAGATAAGGTAGATGAGTGTATTTGTAGTGGTATCTGCATCTTCTATGCTGGTCGTCAGGTTTGTGTTCTTGCCAGCACCATGCTGACTTTATCACCATGGCTTTGTAGTATAATTTCAAGTCAGAGAATGTAATGCTTCTTGTCTTGCCTTTGTTGGCTAGGATTGTCTTTGCTATTCTAGGTCTTTTCTGGTTCCAAATAAATTTTAGGAATATTTTCTCTAGATCTGTGAGGTACATTGATAGTATTTTGATAGGGATTGCATTAAATCCATATAACAATTTTGGGAAAATGGCCATTTTCAGTATTGGTTCTTCCTATCCAAGAGCAAGAAATATCTTTCCATTTTCTGAAATTTTCTGTCTCTATTTTCAAAGTATTGAAATTTTCATTGTATAGATCTTTTACTTCCTTTGTGAGATTAATACCTAAGAATTTCATTGTTTTGGATGCTTTTTTTGTTTTATTTGTATATTTGGTACAAGGTCTCACTATGCAACTCCAACTCATAGTGATCCTCCTGTTTTCAGCCTCCCCTGTGCTAGAAATACAGGCATGCACCACCGTTCCTGGACTCAGTTGCCAGCTGAGTGTGCCACAGGAGCAAGGCTGGTGCAGTATGCAGGACCAGGGATCAAACCCAGGTCCCTGCACTTCCCAATGCAGGCAATTAATCTGCTGAGCTATTTTACTGGCCCAATGGATGCTATTGTGAAGTTGTTTTTCTAATTTCCCTCTCAGTGAGTTTGTCATCTCCTTGCTTCAGCTCATAAATGTGGATCACCAAGCCCATCTCTTGGGTTTTAAAATTTCTCCTATTTGCCAAGATTACACTGCTTGGTTAAATTAAAACTCATCAACTATTTCTTTTTACATCCAGGGAGTTGACCATGTTTCATGGCCAATCTGAAAGAAATGCTTGAGTGTAATTTTCTTTTTTTCTTTGAAATTTTAGATTAGTTCTGCAGTACTTTTTTTTTTTTTTGGAACTGAGGATTGAACTCCGACCCTTGCGCTTGCCAGGGAAGCGCTTATTCCACTGAGCCATCTTCCTGGCCCCTTACTTTTTTTTTTTTTAATTACATACCCTGATTCTGAAATGGGGGCCTTAAAACTATCATAATTTTTTGAACTGTAGAAATGTCCTTCTCTTCTTATAATAAACCTCTTTTACACAGTTTATTTGCATTCATGTTACAGGAATGGGTCAGTATGTCAACCTTGATACCTTCTGAATAATGACTCATGGTGAAACCGGCATCACACGTTTCAGCCTGAAATCTGCTTTTCAAGCAGCATGCTAAGACTATTTCTGTAAAGGAAATAGTATACCCAAAAAACCTGAGTTCATAGGAGAAACTGGGAAAGGAATAGGTCAGTCTTCAAGTGACTGTGGATGAGCCTGTTCAGAGTTAAGCCGGGAGAAACAAAAGCAGTTTTACCCTGGGAGGACGATCAGGTGGACTATGGAGTCCCGGGCCTGAGTTCCCTGGCTTCTCGTATCTTCCTCATGCATCATGTGGGAGTCATATGCCCCTGGCTGTATGGTCAGAGTGAGTGTGATCTGTAAGCTCAGGGATGTGTTTGACCTTCAAGATGTGGGTTGCATTTTGAACTGCAGTGAAGCAGGCTTTTTCCCCACTGTACACCCCTGTTGCTTCTTTGCAGCAAGTTGTATATAAAGAAGGAAAAAACTATGAGGAGATAGGCAGCTGTCTCATTATAGTAAGGTATGGAGCCTGAATCTGGCACCTAAGGGTCTTTCTTAAAGAAAAAAGAATGCCCAACTGAGTGTTGAATAGAGTGTCTCAGTGGTATGAAAGTAGCTTAGACACATTGTCTCTGCTATTTAGTTGCCACTGTGTATTCTTGTGTCTGCTGTGAGATCCACTCTCCTAAGGGACAACAGATACATATGCTTCTCCTCAAAAGTGGTTTACTTTATTGTAGCTGTAAAAGTATTTGGGATCTTCCTTTGTTATTTACTTCTGTCACAATTGTGGAAATAGCAGAGACTCCTTGAAAAGTCCTGCATACTAAAGACCATACCCTCATATTAGCCATAAAACTTACCTCAGAGTATTTTTTGCCGGAAGTGTAGTTAATAGTGACATTACAGCCTCCATATTTCTTCCTCCTTTTCCATCCATCTGTGTTTTGTCCATCTCACTTCCCCACTTTCCTTTGTTCTTTGATTTCTCCTTTAGAGTCCTAGATGCTCTTGGGTCATAGTTCACAGAATACAGCCCAATGTATTACTCAGTGTCTGTTCTCATTGTTCCTGTGCTGTGACAGTCCACTGAAATTGCCACCAAAATATTTCCTGGCACTTAAAGTGCCATCATGTGTCCTTAAATACAGCTTCAAATAATTTAAATTAAGTAATGTATTTCAACCTTAAGAAAACAGTTACTTTTTGGAAGAGCAAGAAACTTCTAAGGTGCTTAGGATTTATTATAAAAATGACTACATGGGTCAGTTGAGGTGTGGGATTAAGTAGCTTTCAAAACTGAACAGTGAGTCAGCCATCAGATAGAGCAGATTGGGACCATATTTCTTGAGTGATGAGGACACTGCCAGTGCTCAGGAAAAAGTGGGTCATTCACATTTGATTCATATTTGTCTATATATTTTGTCATTTAAAGATGAATGTTGTTGTGTTTGCTTTTTCATAATGAAAAATTATTCTCATGCTTTAAATCCATGTTTAGCAGATATTTTATGTACAGATGGTTTAGAGGACTGTTCTTTTGGTGGAAGTGGCTGATTATCATAGGACATTTACAAAAACTACAAACATTCATTGGCTTCAAACAAAAATTGGTACATATCAAAAATATTTGTGGGGCCAGGGATACAGCTCAGTGGCACAAGTGCCTGCCTGGCAAGTGCAAGGTCCTGAGTTTGATTCCTGGTACAAAAAAATATTTGTGAAGGAAATACTTACAGAAAGATTCATTTAAGTTTTTTCAATCTTTAATTGTGATATGCCCCTTTAATGAGTAAAAAACACCAAGAAGTTAGTAAAACTTGTCTGTGGATAACTGACTTATGGCACATAAACCAAGCAGAGAAAATCCACCGTGTATGAGTGTAGCACCAACCAATAGCTTGTGCCTAAGATAGAATAAAGAAGTCTCTTCCCTTTTGGTGGAGGATTCTCTGGTATTTGCCATTGCTTTGGATGCTGGTCTCCAGTTCCTTAAGCCTTATGCCACCAGTTGTTCAACCTTCTCATGGAAATTCTTGAGTAGGAAAAGAGCCTGAAATGAAAGGGCCAGGGATCAGAGGCAATTGCTACAGCCAAACTGCCTTACCTTACTCAGATACCCCCGATGTGTGCTTTACTAATATCCCAGACATCTCTCAAGCCAATACATTTCTCAGTAAGTTCACCCATCACAGAACTCCAGGAGGGAACTTTACTCTGGGGAATTTAGTATGTTAAAAGAGAGAAGTCTCAATCTGTGAGGAGGGAACAGCACTTTATAAAGAATTTACAGTGTGAAATTGTTAACTGTTCCTTCCTCATAACAGAGAAATGATGGAGGGGTGTGTCTGTATTGAAACTGTTAATTCTGACTCTCTTGAGAAGATTAGTCTTCAGAATTCTGGATTTCTGTATGACCTTGGAATAGATAAGTTTCTTGTCTGTGACATTTGAAATAGCTTCTTTCATCTTGACTCCTTTATATAATACTCTCATTGTGCTATACCAGCTTCCTCATTTATTAAGTAGTTATATTCCCTTTTTGGTGTGGTTTTATTTTCTTTACTAAAAATATGTCAGTAAGATTCAAGAAAGTTTGTGCCATGAAGTTGAGTGGTTCATTTAATTTTCTCTCCTGACAACCTTAGGCTTTTCCTTCTGTTCCATTGTGTTCTGCCCTGGCCATTCTTCTTTAGGTTTAATGTTTTTCTTTTGTTTTTCATAGGTAGGGATTTTTTTTTTTTTTTTTCCAGTGCCGGGGATTGAACTCAGGACCCTGCGCTTGCCAGGCAAGTGCTTATTCTAATGAGCTATCTCCCTGGCCTGGTTTAATTGTTTTCTGCATGTTGACTCTGGAAGTTCAGTGGCACAGCTGTGAAACAACAGAAAAGAAAGAGCCTGTGAATACAGTAAGGGGACAGAGATAGTTCTGCAAAGCTAGAAGCAAATCTTACATCAGTGCCATGATCCAACAGGCTGGGTCAAGTCAGTGCCCAGGAGGAAGCAAGACTGGGAACAGTTTTGTCTAGAGGGGACTTTTGGGCTCAGCTCAGCCAGCTATTGTTTGTTTTTCTTGTCCCTCTTGGCTCAGTGGGTGAACATGGAGCAACCCTGCATCATGAAGAACAGTTTCTGTTGTATGAACTGTCCAGTCAGGCACATTAGCCAGAGAATAGAATACCCTATCAAGCATTCAAGTGAGAAGCTCCCAGTGTGTCACAGAGAGAATCCCAGCCTGTACTTGCTTTATGAATTTCACTGACTGTGGATGCATGGGAAGGTACTGGGAGACAATCCTCAGAGTAGCCATTAAGCAAGGCTAGGTGGCCCAACATAAGAGTAGGGCTTGTGGTAGGTACAACCTCTGGTCAGAAGGGTCAGAATGAGCTGTGACAAGATCTGAGCCTTCTGGATTAGGTGATTAATTATTGTTCCTATATATCAGCTGCCTCTGGTACACGTTCTTGGTCCTTTATAACCCTTTGGGTAGGGCTAAGACTTCTGCCAAAAACCAAAGTATCCTGTCCTGTCCAGTGGAGTGACCTCAACATGGCTTTGCCAGCTCAGTACCTGCAATCCCCTCCTCTTCATGCTGTTCAGTGAGCAGGAGGGTTGAGGGGAGACTCATGCTGCAGGTATGAGGTTTCTTTGAAACTGCAGTGTTGGGTTCCCTGTTCTCCCAGCAGCAGACCGGGTGTTTTGCTTTATGTCTAACATGTCTCATGAGTTTGAAAGTTGGCTGATTTGTATGGGCCCTGTACCCATCAGTGAATTCATTCATTGGTGACATCAGCATCTGGACTGCTATATCTTCATATCATATCAGTGTTAAGGACCTGGACAAACCAGATTCAACTACTGTATTATATCCAAAGCAAATGAATAAATCATTCTTGTCATGTAGAATGCCAAAAAATGGACAGGAACTTATTGTAAAGAAGGAAAACTGAAAGTGATACTATAAAGAATAATTTCCAGAAAGGAATGACTTTTTTGGTTTTTTTTTTTTTTTTTTTTCATATTTGGTACAGGGTCTCATTGTGCAGCTTGGACTCGTAATAATCCTCCTGTTCTTAGCCTCCCCAGCACTGGGATTTCAGGCATGCACCACCACACTGGGTCTGTGGCCGGCTCAGCGTGCCCTGGGGTGGGACCAGTACACCATGTGATGCCAAGAATCAAATTCCAGTCCCTGTGCTTGCTTAAGTAGGTGCTTTGTCCACTGAGCTATCTTGCTGGCCCTAGAAAGAGCTGACTGTTAAACCCAAACTTTGAAGCTCCTTGAAATAGGGCATCCACAGGTGATACGTGAATGGGTGAAAAGATAGTAAAATACCATCTCTCACATAATTGCTGTAGTTCATGGATAATTTATAGGCATTGTTTAAAAAATGACATGCCTGCCAACTATGGTGGCACATGCCTGTAATCCCATCACTTGGGGCAGTGGCAGCGGGGGATGGAGGGCAGGCAGGGGATTGTTGGGAATTCAAGTTCAGCCCAGTCTACATAGTGAGTTCAAGGCCAGTCTGAACTACAAAGAGAGGCCCTATCTTTAAAAAAAAAAAAAAAAGCGTGCTGAATGAGTAAAAGCAGCACTGCAGCAGAGGGAAGCAGCAATGGTCATTCTGCAGTGGTGTCAGTAATGAGGCAGTAATAAAACAGTGTGCTGTGCAGGGAAGCAAAGTAGAGTAGACACAGAATGGGAAAGCAGGGGTTGGAAATCAGCTCCTGAGCCCGAGGTTTCCCTGACAATGTTCGTAGTGTGAAATTAAAGGTTGGAGTCTATGCTGGCTCAGTTTGAAAGTGGCTCCCAATTTTAGGTATGAAAGAAAGATAGAGGGACTGGGGAGATAGCTTAGCTGTCTAAGTGCCTGCCTGGCAAGCTCAAGGACCTGTTCACTCTCCAAAACCCTGGGTGCATCATTCTGGCCCAAAACTGTGCAAGGTGGCACAAGCCTGTAATCTGAGGACTGGGAAGGATGGGGCAGGAGAATTGCTATGAGTCTAAGCTGCATAGCCAGACCCTGTACTAAATAGTAATAATAAATCCATAAATAAGTAAATATTTTTAAAAGATAGAAATTTGTATTATATGATTATATAAAGAATTATTTATAATAATCATTTAAAATTATTATTTTAAAAATATAATTTTTATAAATATATAATAAAGCCTGGATCACTCTGAGGAGCATCCAAGCCTTTTACATTTTTAATTATCATTTTTTGGGGGGTTTTGTTTGTTTGTTTGTTTGTTTTTTGTTTTTTTTAAGGAACTGGGGAATTGAACTCAGGCCCTTAACTTGCCAGAGAAGCACTTATTCAACTGAGCCATCTCCCCAGCCCCTATTATCATTATTTTAAATTTGACACTAGGTCTTGCTACCTTGACCTTGAAGCTCTTATCCTCTTCTCCAGCCTCACAGTGATGTGATCACAGGTGTGGATCACCAAACACAACTATACCATGATCAAAGTGCTTGGTTAAGTTAAATATTATTTTTGTCAAAATGTGACTTTTTTCCATTGTGAAAATGTGAATGCCATCCTGAAAGATATCCGTGGATCTTTCTTCCCCTAGATAAGTGTCTAGTTTTGTGTATATTATAAATGTTTTCAAATCTAGGAGAGAATCTAAAACTATCAGTTTTTCACATAGTAAGAATGTCCATCCTTTTTATGATAAGCCAGATTGAGGCAGTGTATTCATTTCTCTTAAAGCAGTGACTCAGTGTGTCACCCCTTAATGACTAAGTGATGCCTCATAGTGAAGAGAGGCATCAAATGTTTTAGGCACAAATACTTGCTTGGAGCAGTGTACTAGAAGAGCATTTCAATCTCTCTTTGGTCTTCCTGGGTGTGCATTGATTTAGGCCCACCATTTTTTTGGTAGAGAGTTGCTCAGTGCTCAGCAAGCAATACACACTAAAATTCAAAAGAACAACTGGGAGAAGACAAAAGTCAACCCTCAACTCGCTGTAGGTAAGTATTGTTGCTCAGAATTGAAACTGAGAACATGAAATCTCACTGTGAAGATGGCCAAGTAGAAGGTGAAGGGGGCCCAGCTTCCAGTGCCCTGACTTCTTGTATTTCCCTGTCTCACCACCTATGATTGAGCCACCCCAAGCTGCATGGATACAGCGTGCTGTGCACATCTCCCGAAGTGTTCAGCCTTCTGCGCGTGGGTTCTTTTGTGAACTGCAGTGGAGCAGCCTCTTCCCCAGCCAGCTTCCCTTTTGCTTCTTTGGAGCAAGTTGCTTATATAAAACATAAGTTGCTGAAGGGCTTAAAAATTTATTTTCATGATTTAATCATAAAATTATGATTTTCCTAATTAAAAGTGGAATGGAGAAGGGCCTGCCAGACAGCTCAGCAGATTAGACACCTGCTTAGGCAGATGCAGGGGTCAGGGGTTCGGTGCTCAACCTGCTCTGCCTGCCCCACCCCCAGGCACACTGAGATGGCAATTGAGACTGGGCATGGTGGTGCACACCTGTAATCCCAGTGCTTGGGAGGCTGAAAAACAGGAGGATCACTACGAGTCCAATCTGTTTAGTGAGACCATGTTGAACCAGTACTAAATTAAAAAAAAAGAAAAAAGTGGAGTGGAGAATTGATTACATCTGATGAAATTTTAAAAAATAAAAATAGATGTGATTTTGTTATTTTGAAACTAAGAACTCACTATGTAGTTCTCAGCCTGAACTCACTACGTAGCACAGGCTGATATAAATTATTTCTCCATAGTGATCTAGTGTTTAAAGATTTTACAACACATTTCATTTTCAAAATTCTTATTTATAATCTTTTTGAGACAGGGTCTAGCTATGCAGTTCATGGTATCCCTGAGCTCACTATGTAGCTCAGGCTAGTCTCTAACTTGCAGTGATCCTCCTGCTTCAGCCTGCTGAGTGCTGGGATTACAGACATCACCACTACGCCCAGACTTTATTTTCAAAATTGGTGTAAGGTTTAACAGTAATAAAAATATAAATATGGTGGACCTCAGAAATTCATGCGAGTTATGTTTCTAGAACACCTGCATATTGTGAAGACACAAATTTCAGATATGGTCTGGGGGAAAAAAGCCTATAAATGGATATTTTTAATATTTAAATCCTAAGTATGTAACCTCTCACAGTTATATAATTTAATAAATTACTGTACTAATAAAGCCTCAGAATGGATGAAAAAAATGTGGTATTTTTATACAATGGAGTTCTACTCAGCTATAAAGAAAGACAAATTCAAAGCCTTTAGGTAAGTGGATACAATAGAGGCTTTACTCATCAGTGAAATAAGTCAGACCCACATATATAAATATATTGTCTCCACAGTGTAATAACCTGAAAGAATAAATAAAATCTGAAAAGTATAATAGATACAGTAACATGGAAAGAAACTCAACTTAAGGATTAAACAATGAAGATGAGAGAAAGGAGAAAAGATAAAAAAAGAAGAGGGGGAAAACAGATAAAGGCTGGCTGAGATGATTGTATTAATTTCCATCAGTTTTTGAAAGCAGCAGTTAATGTTTAGCATTTTCACCTTGACTAACTCTGCTGATATCTGCGATCTGAGCAATTGCATTAAGGGATAGCAGTATGTAACCCTAAAACTCATGGTTGAATGTGAACCATTTCTAATGTCTTATTAATTATTATACTCTCTTTAAAATAATTTTTAAGAGACAAAAGATTTCTTGAAAGCAAATTTTAATATTCAGTTATTTCCCCAGTCTTGCATAGCTATATCCGTTAACCTGAGCAACAGATTTGACAATAAAAATAGGTAATATAACAACCACTGCTAATTAGCAATTGCTCTTGAAGATCTGCAGCGTGTACTGTTGTGTGTTACCATGTTTCTGTCTTTTTTTTTCTTATTTGTTTTTTGGGGTTTTTTTTGTTTGTTTGTTTGTTTTTGCTTTTTTCTATTTTTTTGGTGCAGGTCTCACTATGCATGCAGCCCACATTCATAGTGATCTTCCTGCTTTTTGCCTCCCATGTGCTGGGATTACAGGCACGCGCCCCCACGCCCAGATTGCATCGCTGACTCAGCGCACCCGAAGGTGGGGCCAGCGCGGCTTGAGGAACCAAGGATCAAACACTGGTCCCTACGCTTACCTAAGCAAGCACTTAGTCCGCTGAGCTATACCGCCGGCCTTTGCTATTTGTTTTTGATTCTGTGTTTACTCTTCAAAATAAAATTAATTTAGAAAAAAATTAAGCCTTAGAAGATGCAGGGTGTTTTGGTAGCCTCTTACACATCTTAGGGCTTTAAGAAGAACCAAATTTGATGAGGACAGCTGGAGAAAGGGCAGCAGAGAGCTTTCTTCTGGGGTTCATTCTTCTTGTTACAGACTCCATATTCAATGATAAAAAGCATATTTTAAATTGGAAGGAAATAAAACCCAAATCAGGTATTCCTCCACACTCCTCAAATTTAAACAGATAGTACTTAAAAAACAAAACAGCAAATTCAACCCATTACAGAAGCTTTTTGTGGGTATTTGGTGACACCATGGTAGAAGGAGCTCCAGAGCTGCCTCTGGGTGCCCCCCTCTGGCTACCTGCACAAGGTGCCTCACTTTCCTCTGAGGAAGCCAGAAGAAAAATAGGAAAATTGGCTCATGAACTGTGAAGGGGAGGTTGTTGTTTTTGTTTTTTTGGCGAAACCCGGAATTGAACTCAGGCCCTTGCACTTGCCAGGCAAGCGCTTATTCTACTGAGCCATCTGCCTGGCCCTGAAAGTGTGGTTTTTATACCTTATCATGGTGAGTTATTTTATATAAGGTCATTCTAGTATCTATTTAAAAAATAGGAAGCTGCTTATATGTAATAGGAAAAGAAGCAAAGAAAGAAAGAAAGAAAAAGTAAGAGAGAGAGCCTAAGAACACTGGAGACAGCTGCATGCAGTACAGCACCCTGCTATGCTGGCACATCTGCTGAAGGTGGGTTACAGGGCAGCAGCCAATCACCAGCAAGGAAAACTGAATAATGTTTTTGGACTGCTACTTGCAAACCTCACACACACACACACACATACATACACACACACACAAAAAAAAACATTGTGGAAGCTATTTATGGTTTCTGCAAAATTGCAGATATTTCTGTGACGAATTATTAGATACTAAGGAAAAATCATGAATGACTACAGACATGAACTCTAAATTGTGACTTTATAGAGTTCTATTGTGTCCTGGGACTATTCAGAAAGTATCATCATTGGGCCATAGTCAGTGGGTGAGAGTATCCAGGCAATTGAAACCCTACCTGACTCAAACCTTTCTTGCCCCACAGATGAGCACTCTGCCACTTTGTGACTCTTCCTACATTTAGCATGTGCAATTTTCTATGAACAAAGTTCTTTGTTTCCTCCCTTGGAGTTTTCAATAAATGATTATTCTAGAAATTACCAAGAGAAATATTTCCATGGTTTATTGTTTTTCTTCAATAAATATATGTTTGATCATTTAGGAGGTAGTAACCTTTGAGGATGTGGCTGTGAACTTCACCATGGAGGAGTGGGCTTTGCTGAATCCATCTCAAAAGAGGCTCTACAGAGATGTGATGAAAGAAACTTTTAGGAACATAACTGCTATAGGTAAAGATTGACATTACTTCCTCATTTATAGAATCAAAGAACATTGTTGTTCATTAGTATAGTTTTAAATAGAATGTGAAAATATTTTGGAGAATATCACAGATTTGGTTACATTATACCATGAATCTAACTGGAGTCTTTTCATTTTTATGTAATAATACAGTGTCTCTTTATATCTCTATGTCTGTAATTCAGGAAGAGTCTTGGATAACCAGGAAGTTGAAGAGTATAAAAATTACTGGAGAAATCTAAGGTAATTTGCACTCAAAAGGAAAACAATATTCCTGAAGATTCAGTGTACTACAGTGCCTGCCGGGAAAGCACAAGATCCTGAATTCAATTTCCAGTACAAAAAAAAAAGAAAAAAGATTCGATATGTGACTAGAAATATCACAACCAAGAAAACATAGCCATGCTCAAATTTACTTAATCTCTACATTTAATCACAAATAGTCTCCAAAGATGTATTCATAGTTAGTATGTATAATCTGATAAATGAATAAAGAAATATTCTAATACAGGAAAATAAGTACTGATGTCATGCAACAGGTGACACGTACAAGTATTAAAAAATTTCTTTCATGATCACCATCATAAAAAATGCATGAAATTGCATTTAGTGTTATGTATAGTGTATAAGAAAAGAAATGAATTTTGAAGCCCTTCAGCATATCTATGTATATGTGTGAATATGAGACATTTAGTATCTAAAATAATTACTAAACTTGAAGCAATAGTCAGTACACATGAATGTTAATATTGTAATAACAAGTGCTTTTAAGCCATCCTCCAGAGAACTGAGTCCATTCATGTTTTAAAATTCTTAAGAGGCACCCTCCAACCCATTGGTGTGAATGTGAAGTATAGCCAGTATGATAATCAGCACAAGGACATCTGAAAAAAAAAAGTACAAGTAGAAGTTTCATTTAGGCCCAGGGAGATGGCTCAGTAGAATAAGCGCTTCCCCAGCAAGCGCAAGAGCCTGAGTTCAATCCCCAGTTCTGCACAAAAAAAAAAAAAAGTTTCAGGCGTATCTCTCCTGCATATAATCCCAAAAGAGTAACAGTCATCACATTATACTGATATATGCATACATGTAGTCAAAGCAGTTTTTTTTATCTTCTTAGCACTGTGGGAAGCTGATTCAAAAATATGGTAAATTGTAGCACAACATGAGCAACTTAATCATCAGTGAGAATCTCTTTTACAATTAGAGAATAAAAAGCTGGAGAATGGGGCCAGGGAAATGGCTCAGTGGAATAAGCGCTTCCCTGGTAAGTGTAAGGGCCTGAGTTCAATCCCTGGTTCTGCAAAAAAAAAAAAAAAAAGTATCTTATAAAAAGCTGGAGATTTAATTCAGTGCTTAGACCTGTGTTTAAATCCAGCACTGAAGGAAAAAAAGAAAAAAAAAAAAAAAAAAAAAAAAAAAAAAAAAAAAAAAAAAAAAAAAAAAAAAAAAAAAAAAAAAAAAAAAAAAAAAAAAAATATATATATATATATATATATATATATATGCTATATAATCAACCAGAAAGATGAATGATATATGATTTGGCCATTTCTCTAATGGGTGGGTCTGTATCCTGTAGTATTAAGTTCAATAAGTCAGATACAATATCAAAAGGTAACATGTTTTTTTCTTATATGAGAAACTAAAAATATAAATTAGGGAGTAAAATAAAAGAGGCAATTTAAATAAGAAAGCCTGACTTTTTGTGAAGACAAACCAGGGTAAGGAATGGGGGAAAAGTGAAGGAGAAAAAAAGTATCAAAATGATCAATATGTGCTGTACATATATATCAACTACCCAAAATAAAACTAAGCCTTCAGTATTACAGACTAACAATTTAAAAATTCTCAATTGAATACCGCTTTTTGAAAGGCTGATCTGATGGTATCCTCTAGAGCAATCAATTAATTCACTGTCAGAATTTTTTTTTTTTTTTTTTTTTTTTTTTTTTTTTGGTGGTACTGGGGATCAAACTCAGGTACTTATTCCACTGAGCTATCTCCTCAGCCAGAATTTCTTAGGAGACATCAAATCAGAGCTCAGGCTAAATGATTAATATGAGACCTATTGTGTAAGAACTTTTTTCTTTTTCTCTACAGAAATGAAGAGGTTGAGAAAAGCTATCAAAATAAGGGTTGGAATCTAAATGAAGAAATATTCCTTTGGACTCCAGATGCTACTGTGGACATGAAACAAGCTGGTGGAAAGCCCCTAATTGGGCCTTTTTCACAAAATGTGCCCATTTCACAAAATGAACTGAAGACATCTGAGTATTTGAGATCAGAAGAGAATCTGTGTAAGTGTAATGAACATGTAAGGCCCTGTGATTTCCAGTCCTTTCAGACAGATACAAAGACTGGAGAAAAATCCTATGAATATGATCTTTGTGGGAAATCTTACACTGATAGTGAAACAACTTACCTTTCAGAGAAGACTTTTCTATGTAAGGAAAATTTAAAAGCCTCCAGGACACCATATCATGAAAGAAGTCACACTGTAGAGAAACTCTATATGTGTAAGCATTGTGGGAAAGCTTTTGATACACAAAATTATTGTCAAATCCATGAAAGAACTCAAAGTGAGGAGAAGCCCTATATATGTAAACAATGTGGGGAAGCTTTTAGTACACAAGGTACTTGTCAAAGACATGAAAGAACTCACACTGGGGAGAAACCCTATCTATGTAAGCAGTGTGGAAAAGCTTTCAACAGGCACAGTGATTATAAAATACATGAAAGAATTCACACTGGAGAGAAACCCTATCTATGTAAGCAATGTGGGAAAGCTTTTAGCAGGCACAGTGAATGTAAAATACATGAACGAATTCACACTGGTGAAAAACCCTATGCATGTAAGCAATGTGGGAAAGCTTTCAGCAGGCACAGTGAATGTAAAATACATGAACGAATTCACACTGGGGAGAAACCCTATGCATGTAAACAATGTGGGAAAGCTTTCAGAAGGCATAGTCAGTGTAAAATACATGAACGAATTCACACTGGGGAGAAGCCCTATGTATGTAAGCAATGTGGGAAAGCTTTCAGTATGTGCAATATATGTCGAAGACATGAAAGAATTCATACTAGGGAGAAACCCTATGTATGTAAGCAATGTGGGAAAGCTTTTAGTACACAAGAGCATTGTAAAATACATGAAAGAATTCATACTGGGGAGAAACCCTATGTGTGTGAACAATGTGGGAAAGCTTTTAGTACACAACGCTATTGTAAACTACATGAAAGAACTCACACTGGAGAAAAACTGTATGTGTGTAAGCAATGTGGGAAATCGTTTACCACACAGCGTTATTGTAAAATACATGAAAGAAATCACACTGGGGAGAAACCCTATGTATGTAAGCACTGTGGCAAAGCTTTTAGTACACAAGATCATTGTAAAATACACGAAAGAATTCACACTGGGGAGAAACCTTATGTGTGTAAACAATGTGGGAAAGCTTTTAGTACACAACGCTATTGTAAACTACATGAAAGAACTCACACTGAGGAAAAACTGTATGTGTGTAAGCAATGTGGGAAGGCTTTTGCCACACAGCGTTATTGTACAATACATGAAAGAACTCACACTGGGGAGAAACCCTATGTATGTAAGCATTGTGGCAAAGCTTTCAGTACACAAGAGCATTGTAAAATACACGAAAGAATTCACACTGGGGAGAAACCCTATGTGTGTAAGCATTGTGGCAAAGCTTTCAGTACACACGAGCATTGTAAAATACATGAAAGAATTCACACCGGAGAGAAACCCTATGTGTGTAAACAATGTGGGAAAGCTTTTAGTTCACAACGCTATTGTAAACTACATGAAAGAACTCACACCGGGGAAAAACTGTATGTGTGTAAGCAATGTGGGAAAGCTTTTGCCACACAGAGTTATTGTAAAATACATGAAAGAATTCACACTGGGGAGAAACCCTATGTATGTAAGCATTGTGGCAAAGCTTTTAGTATAAAAAATTATTGTAATATACATGAAAGAATTCATACTGGGGAGAAACCCTATGTATGTAATCATTGTGGGAAAGCTTTCAGTACACAAAATTATTGTAAAATACATGAAAGAATTCACACTGGGGAAAAACCCTATGTATGTAAGCACTGTGGGAAAGCTTTCAGTAGGCACAGTAAATGTAATATACATGAAAGAATTCACACTGGAGAGAAACCTTATGTATGTAAGTATTGTGGGAAAGCTTTCAGTACACAAAATTACTGTAAAATACATGAAAGAATTCACACTGGTGAGAAACCCTATGTATGTAAGCATTGTGGGAAAGCTTTCAGGAGGTACAGTAAATGTAATACACATGAAAGAATTCACACTGGGGAGAAACCCTATGTATGTAAGCACTGTGGGAAAGCTTTCAGGCGGCACAGTAAACGTAATATACATGAAAGAATTCACACTGGAGAGAAACCCTATGTGTGTAAGCAATGTGGGAAAGCTTTCAACAGGCCCAGTGAATATAAAATACATGAAAGAGTTCACACTGGGGAAAAACCCTATATATGCAAACAATGTGGGAGAGCCTTTAGTACACCAGGTTCTTGTAAAAGACATGAGAGAACTCAGTGGGGAGGAACCCTATGTATGTAAGCAATGTGGTAAAAATTTTCAGTAGGTACAGTGAATGTAAAATACATGAAAGAATTCACACTGGGGAGAAACTTTGTACATTTAAGCAATTTTGAAAAGCTTTCAACAGTCACAGTAAATGTAATCTACATTGGAGAACTCACAGCAGGGAGAAACCCTATGTATGTAAGCAATGTGGGAAAGCTTTTATTACACCAAACCATCATACTGTACATGAAAGGATTCACAGTGGAGAGCTGGGCATATAACTCATTCGAATAAGCACCTACCTGGCAAGTGCAAGGTCCTGAGTTCAGTCCATGGCACCGCAAAAAAAAAAAAAAAAAAAAAAAAAATGGAGAAACTGTATGTATGTACAATGTGGGGAGGCTTTTACTACACAAAATAATTATAATGTACATTGAACTCATAGTGGGGAGAAGCCCTACATATGTTAGTGATGTGGGAAATCTTTTTTTAGTGCACAATACTATTGTAAATTACATGAAAGAACTCATATTGGGGAGAAACCCTATATACATAGGCAATGTGGGAAAGCTCTTAGACAAGATTTTTGTTTAATATATGAAAGAACTCACACTGGAGAGAAACAGCCAATGTGCAAAAAGTTTTAACAAATATTGTGAAAAGCAGAAGAACTCACACTTGGCATTAATTCTAACTTGTAAAGCAATTGGAAAAAGCTTGTAGCATGCCTAGAGCTTGTCAGAGACAAAGAAGTCAGCAGAGAAAAACATTATGTAGAAATTACACAAATCTATTGTCAAATAAATGAAAGAAAAACCTTATTAAAGATATATAGTAAGTCTGTGAAAGTTTCTCCTGTAGTGCACATGAGATAATAGGGATAATTAATATTAAAAACTTGATAGCAATATTTCTCCAGAAAATGCCATCCTGGATAGAAATACCTTAAAGTACACATGTTTTTCTTTAAGCCACTTAAATATCTGTTTTGTGTTTGCAGTATTTAATATAAAAATTAGTTAATATAACTAGGTATTTTTATGTAATTGTTACTGCACATAATACATAGCGTTTTCTTAAGCATGGTGAATTGAAATTATTTTTTACTTTCAAATGGAGTTAATATGCATGTAGTTTTTATTTAGTCTTTACAGTTGGGAAGTATAGTCCATTGAAAAACTTAATTTTGTCCATTGCTTTTTGGTGTTGGGATTTTGCCACTATCTTTGTTCTAAATTTTTGGTGTGCTTACTTTGTATTCTACGTAACAGGAGATATTTTTTATTTGATACTATATTTTATATTAAAATACTTTCAGAGACTAGGCAACATGTATTTTTGTCAAAATTGATTTGTTTCTGCACAATGTATAGATTAGCACATTATGTTTCTCATATGACAAGATGTCTACTTATTGTATAGTATATTATGTATGTAATTTGCATATTTTTTTCAGATTGGGGCCAATATCATTTACATAAAATTTTGTTATCAAAATTGTGCTTTTCTTGTTTATAGTCCAATGATTTAATTTGGTGGTAATTTTTCCACCATATATACCAAAAATAACTTAAACTGCTGTCACCTTCTGACATGACCAGTAGGACCACGAGTTGTCTCCAAAAGGACATGAAATAATCTGTCCAAAAGATAAAGGATGTATGATTTATCAATAGCAATGCTTTCAAAGGAATGTTAACAGTGAAGTTAAGGAGCCGGGTGTGGTGGCACAGGCTTGTAATCCCAGCACTCGGGAGGCTGAGACAGGAGGATTGCTGTGAGTTCAAGACCAGCCTGAGCTACAAAGTGAGCTTTTAGGCCAGCCTGAACTGTATAGTGAGACCCTGTCTCAAAAAGACCAAAAAAAAAAAAAAAAAAAAAAAAAAAAAAAAAAAAAAAAAAAAAAAAAAACAACAAAAAAAAACGGTGAAGATAGAATAATTGCTTTTGAATGTAGTGAGGCAAATGTCTTTTTTCCTGATGCTGTGATGCAATTCTATCTTTGATATTCATATTTTTGGAGACAGGGTTCCACTATGTAGTTCAGACGAGTCCAGGCTGGTCTCAAATTCATAGCAAACCTTCTGCCTCAGCCTCCTAAGTGCTGGGATTATAGGCATGTACCACCAATATCTGGCCATCTTTATTGTTTTTACCTAATAAGTAGAAATAATTCCTGAAGGAAAACCTAACTAAAGTATTCACCAATTGTGTATTATTGTATCTGAAATAACTTACATAATTCATAAAATATAACAATGCAGACTACAGTGTCAATTTTTACACCCTAAACTTCATGCCTAACTTCACTACAGCACATTTCTGCTGCTTACCACAAACAAGAAGATATGTAGGAGATATTACTATTTGAGTTCGTTATGGACTATTGAAACTACAAGATGTTTTACCCTGAGCACATTTACTTTCCCATTCATTTTACCAGGAAAAAAAGATTTTGTTAGGTCTTGTGATGTATATTTGTAGTACCAACATTTTAGGAGGCAGAGATGAGAGGAAAACAAAATTTAGACCAACCTATTCAATTTAATGGGATCCTGTCTCAAAATATATACAGAGGTAGCTCAGTGATTTAGGACTCATAGGTTTATTGTCCAATATTAAAATTACTCAATGTATAAAGACCTGTCTTAGTTATTTTTTCTCATTGCTGGGACACAATACCTGATACCAAAAATTAAGGAAGAGTCTATTTAGCTCACAGTTTGTGGTGGTTGCAGTCCACACTCGGCTGGCTCCAAGGCAGAGTGGCACATAGAAGAGGGCAGCCATTCATGGTGGCAGAAAATGGCAAAGAGCAAAGGGAGGAGCAGCAGCTATGGCTGGCAGCTAGCAGACCTCTCTCCTCTTCTTACATTGTATTCAGACTACCCGCCTCAGGGTGGGTGTAGCACTCACACTCATACTCCCAGCGTCGGATCATGAATTAATCACAAACTCTAGAAGTCGCTCCAATGACTGCAAGAGGCTTTAGGGGACAACTGAACACAAACCATAACGGTCTAATCCAAATGCAGTGATGCATTCCTTTAACCCCAGCATCAGAAGGGGCAGAGACAGGAGATGATTATGACTTTGATATGGGGAAAAAGGGGAGCAATTGAGGTGGGTTCCTTCACAAACTGAAACAGTTCTCTTTATGTCTCCATTTTAAACTTAAGGAAAGAAACAAGTTGCTGTGCTCTGCCTAAACTGACACTTTAGTCAGCTGAGTTATCTGGCCAGCCCTTATACATATTCCTGTTTACTGCAGCAATGCCCACATCTTGTTGTGTTCTTTAATAAATAAAAATAAATAAATAAATAAAAATAAAAGTATAACTTATGTTCTAATAAAAAATTTAAAACAAGAAAAAAAAAGAAAATCCAACAATATGCTGTGTACAAGAAATCCATTTAACCCAAAGAGAAATTTATAGGCTGAAAGTCAACAATACAACATGCTAGGTGCTCAGAGAAAAGCAGGGGTAGCTATTCTGTTCACAGATGGAATGTTATTGTTTTTTTTTTTTTTTTGGTACCAGGGATCAAACTCAGGACCTTGTACTTTACAGGCAGGCCTTATGCCACGGAGCTATCTCCCCGGCCTCACAGAAAACCTGAACTTCATTTTGTTAAAGAATTCATTGAATATTTATTCACAATAATTCATTGTAGGTTTATTTTTCACAGTTAATCACTACCTACCAAATGCTAGCCACAGTTAAAGGATTAAGTACATAGGTCTTTTTAGTTAAACACTGATTTTTTAAAAATATATACATACAAAACTTAGTTTAGCAAGGCTTCATGATATACACCAATTCCAAAATAAAACAATCAAATGGTCCAGGTGTAAAATGCCAGAGATCTCTATTTATTTATTTTTGGCAGAACTAGTGACTGAACTCAGGCCCTTGTGCTTGCCAGGCAAATGCTTATTCTATTGAGCCATGTACCCAGCCCCCAGAGATTTCTTTATCATCAGTGAAGAAAGGAGCAGCAGGATAAAGAGGAATCCAGGTAAGGCAGGGAGAGCCTGGCCTTGGATGCTCCAGGCTGAGTTCTCCTTCATCAACAGAGTCCAGGAAGATGCTGCTAACCCATCAGAACTCAGAGGCCCCTGACTGCCACTAACTTCCAGGAAGAAAAATGGAAGTGGCCTTTTTTTGTGCAGAGAGTTGGGCTGATGGAGAAGTGATTTACATGAGGCCAAAATCTGACAGAAGACTGACAAAGCACTCTGTAGCCTTGGCCTCCCCCAACTCTCCCTGCTGCACAGGACATGGTGAAAGCAACTTCTTGTGGCCCACAGCAAATGGATGGACCCACAGTCTTGCTCTTCCTGGCTTCTCTCCCAGTGCTCACCCTTCAGGTTAGGGGACTCAGGTGAAAGCCAGGACCTCATTTTGAGAGCAAGAAAAGTGAAAAGCAAGTACTTTAATTCCCACCCAGTGTGGGAATACAGACTGGGACAGTTAAGAAGAGCAGTTAGAAGCTGTCTTTTCCTCTGGCTTCTGTTTGCAACATGCTAACTTCCAGGGTCTCGACACAGGAGAAGCAGGTCACACCTGAGACTGGAGGTCAAAGACTCTGCCAGCCTCTCAGACAGATCCCTTCAGCTCTGGACTGTCTTTAACTTAGTTTAAAACAAAATAAAGAACACCGCTCATAAGAAACCCTTGAAAATGAGGAAAAAGGCACTATGAAAAAACATCTGGAGGAGACTGAAGTGGGTAAAGGCACAGGTTCAAGTCTTTCCCCAGGAGCCATAGCAACCTCCTCCTGCAGAGGTGCCCAGGCCCCCCGGCCTGCTCCTTCTGTGTGTATATATGAGAAACAGAGACAGCTTCTCTTTCCACTAAAACAGACATTTTGCATAGAGAAAATACTGGCCCACTTGGTTTCTTTTATTACTGGCATCAGCTGAGACTCTATATGGCCTTAAATGTCATTCACTGCAGGGCAGGAGAAAAAGATGAGAAGAAGGACACAGAAGGGAAACAGGAGCAGTGTGGAAAATCTGTAATCAGAAAACTCAATAGGTAATTTTGGAGTTCTGATATCCAACCCCTCCCACCCACCCCCCAAAGTTCCAACAAAAATGAGAGGGTCACCAGTGTGACCAGGCAGATGTTCAGAGCTCCTGACAAGCTTCTGTTAGAGGCAGCTTGTTTTCAATTTTTTACTTTCTTTGTTTATTTTTTAATTTTAGGGAAGACTCTACAGGGTGTTCAGAGTCTCACTACTAGATCATACTTGTAGTGATCTGCCTGTTTACAGCCTCCCAAGAGCTGGGATTGCAGATGTGTACCACCATGCCCAATCTCAACTACCATCTCAGAGAGCCCCAGGGGCAGAGCTGGTTTGGCAGGCCCAGGAATCCTAACCCCTGTGCCTGTTTGCAGGCGCTTTAAGCTACTTAGCTATTTGGCTGGCCCTTCACTTTCTTTAAATACTCTGCTTCTTAGACGTTCCCGTTCACAGGGGTAATGTAGTTATGGGGAAACATGCCTGTCTGCCTGTGGCATGACCCCCTCCCACCAGTTGGGGTCTGAGTTATCCATGACATGGATGAAATCTCCCTGGTGGAAGCCCAGCTCACCATACTCTTTGGGTCAAAGTCAAAGAGGGCCTGGACATATGTTGGCTGCTGTGGCACCTGTTCCTGTCCCACAGGAATATCTGCTGCTGGTTTCTGGACATGGATGTCAATCCGTGGTAATCTACCAACCCATTCAAGGAATTGAACTTCACTACCCAGAGGAAATACTTTCCAGCTCCATCATGGAGCATCCTGAAGTGATGTACATCATTTCCAAACTTGACAGACAGGGAGAAATCCCCAGGAGCACTCTCACTCTCCCAGATTAGAAAGGCCCATTATGCCACTGTTTGCTAAGCATTTCTTCTGCCTTGGTTCTGGGGGTTTCACCAAATTAAAAAGAAACAAAAACATAGGTGTGGTTGCATTTCTATGTAGTTCTTGGAGATGAAGCCATCCTTCCCATTGAGCTCTGCCTTGTACCAATTCTGATTACATTCTTCATCCAAAACCTTGAGGATGTCTCCCCTTTTGAAGTTCAGCTAATAATCTGCAGTAGCTTTGAAGTCATATATGGTGATGGCTTCCATTCTGAGCAGTGCTCAGTGCTCAGCAGTCTGAAGCATGGGGGAAGGGAGTCTTCCTTGCTGAAGTCACCTAGTTCTCTGGCTCAGTCTCCCCTCTCTTCTGGAGCTATTCCTGCACAATGAGAAGCAATGCCACCTGTGGTACAGCTGCCCTTGTTGTGCCCAGCTGGTCTCTCCACAGCTCTGCAAGCAGCCATGGACCCTGATGCTGCTCCCTGAGGGCAGTGTCTGCTCTGGCCACCATCACTGCCTCAGCTTTGGTCGTGATTGTTGCTGCTGCCAACGCTGCCCAGTAGCCCACGCAGAACAGCTGCCTCACTTACACTCTTTGTCCTGATCCAATCTGAACTTCAAACCAAGAATGATCCAACACAATAAAGGTCAGTACATATTTGTTATGGAAAAATTTCCAGTGGAAGAGATAGCAGTCATAAATGTGTATGCACCAAATATGGGAGTGCCCAACTATATAAGACAAATTTTAATGGACATGAACAATCTAATAATAACACAATCTTAATGGCAATTTAGCATCCCCTTATCTCAAAAAGATAGGTCAAGTAGACAAAAAATTAGAAAAAAGGTAGCAGAACTCAACCAAAGCCTTGAAAAAATGGACTTAGTGGACATTTACAGAGTGTTCCACCCAACATGTGAACACATGGGACAATCCCTAAAACAGACCACACACTAGTACATAGATCATACTTAGGTAAATGCAAGAAAATAGTCATTATCCTATACATATTATCTGACCACAGTACAATCAAACTAGAAATTAATGACCAAAAAAAAAAAAAAAAAAACCATAATCACATGGAGATTAAATAACTCCCTCCTCAGTAACCAGTGGGTTACAGATGAAATTAAACAGTATCTAAAAGCCAATGAAAACGGAAACACATAGTATCCAGCCAAGTAGCTCAGCAGATTAAAACACCTGCAAGGAGGTGCAGGGGCCAGGGTTTTGATCCCCAGGCCTGCTGTGCAGCCCTGACCCCAGGGCACGCAGAGATGGCAATTGAGACTGCATGTGGTGGCGCACGCCTGTAATCACAGCTCTTAGGAGGCTGTAAACAGGTGGATCACTATGAGTCTGGTCTAGTAGTGAGACTCTGAACAATCTGTAGACCCTTCCTTATAATACAAAAAAAGAGAAAAAGAAAACTGAAACACACTTACTGGAATTTGTGGGATGCAATGAAAGCAGTTCTCAGAGGAAAATTTATAGTGTTGAATTCACACATTAGGAAAACTGAATGAGAACAAATAAATACCCTAAGGCTGCTGCTAAAGCATCTGGAACAAGAAGAGCAAACCAAGCCAAAGCCTAAAGATGTGAAGAAATTATAAAGAGCAGAAATTAATGCAATTGAGACAATGAAAACAATACAAAGGATTAGTTGCCACTAGAGGTAGCGTGGTGGCTGGCGTTGTCTTTGTCAGGGTCCGCCATGGCTTACCAGGGTCAGGGTCAGAAAGTGTAGAAGGTGATGGTGTAGCCCATCAACCTCATCTTCAGATACTTGCAGAATAGATCCCAGATCCAGGTGTGGTTGTATGAGCAAGTGAATATGTGGATAGAGGGCTGTTATTGGTTTTGACGAGTACATGAACCTTGTAGTAGATGATGCAGAAAAAATTCATTCTAAAACAAAGTCAAGAAAACAACTGGGTCAGATCATGCTGAAAGGAGATAACATCACTCTGCTACAAAGTGTCTCCAACTAGAAATGATCGATGAATTCAAACAGCAGAGAAGTGAGGCAATGGCAATTATGATGATATGTAAAAAAGGCAGTTGTTTAAGTGGTTTGCCCTGGGAGTGTTTGTAAAACATTTGTTCATATTGTTTTGACTACCCTTATGTTTTACTGAAGGCCAATAAATGTAGTTTTATTTAAAAAGATAATAATAATAATACAAAGGATTAATGACTCAAACAGCTGATTCTTTGAAAGATTAAATAAAATTGATAAACCCCTACAGAAACTCATAGAAAGAGGAAAGAAAAAGCTCAAATTCAAGCAATAAGTAACAAAAGGAGTAAAATTACTTCAGATCCTTTGGAATTCAGAAGATCATCAATAGCTGTTTTAAAAATCTTTATTCTCACAGAATGGAAAGCACAGAAGAAAGACAGATTCCTAGATAGGTGCAGACTACCAAAACTGAATCAAAAAGATAAAAATTTGGAACCAGGCAGCAGACCCTTCAGTGGAGAAATCCAGTGAGCTAAAACAGGAGCAGAACATCTAGCCAGCAGGGCACAGCACATTCACTTCCAATGGGCCACAGTAGGAGGAAGCCAAGCACAGCAGCTAGATCCAAGCCAGGCCCTGCTGGTTGAATTTGACTTCAGTAGATGCCTACCTGGTGGGCTGTGGCATACTTCAAGGCCCAGTAGGGTCCATCTCTAGACCCATATCTATGGGAGCTCAAAATAGAGGAGGCAACAGTAACTGGGGTGAATTAGCTTCCCCAGAAGACTCCAGGTACATCAAGGGGAGGTGATCAAACAGAACTTAGAGGAACTAATTTTAATACAAACTCCCAATTTAATATCTGCTTAGCTCTACAGACTTAATGTTTCCTCTTATGGTCTAAAATACAAATCCAGTAGTCTAAAAAGTTTGTCAACTGCTACATATCACTACCCATTATTAGTGTTGCTAATTATATTACTGTAAATAGAAAATCATATATGTTTTAACCACATGTTCTCTTTTGGGTAACAATATCAGGAAGTACCTAGGTAATATTACCAAAGCCCTATACCTTGCACTTGCCAGGAAAGCACTTATTCTACTGAGCCATCTCTCCAGCCCCAACAACAGAGTCTTTACAAAGAAGCTCTGATCACAGTGATACTGCTAACTACTATCAAACCTTCACAAAAAAGTATCACAGAAATAAAAATAAAGAGTTCTTTCTGAAATATAAAATGACAAAGAGAAGGAATAAAATGCAATTTCAGGCTCCAAGCCCACTCAGAACAAATGCAAGAGACACTAGCATGGAAGAAATTGGAAGTCACATACCTGAAGCATCTGAAATAATAGCATCTGAAGGAAAGAAACAACTGAAGAAGGCTATAGAGAAATTCAGATCAGAAATAATAGCATCAGAAGGAAAGAAATAACTGCACAAGGCTTCAGAGCAAATAAGATCAGAAATAAGCTCACAAGATTTAGAAAGCCTTTTTCCAAGATGGTGCTGAAGGCAAAGAAGGAAGCCCCTGCCCCTCCCAAAGCTGAAGCAAAAGTAAAAGCTTTGAAGACCAAGAAAGCCATGCTAAAAGGCATCCACAGCCACAAAATGAAAAAGATATGAATATCACCCACTTTCCACCATCCCAAGACACTGCAGCTCCAGAGGCAGCCCAAATACCCTCAGAAAAGCACCCCCAGGAGAAACAAGCTTGACCGCTATGCCATCATCAAGTTTGCCCTGATCGCAGAGTCAGCCATGAAAAAGATCAAGGACAACAACACAGTGGTATTCATTGTGGATGTCAAAGCTAATAAGCGCCAAATAAAATAAGCTATAAGGAAGCTCTATGATATTGATGTTGCCAAGGTCAATAACCACTCTGGGGGCAACCCACTAAGGTCCCCTTCTGTCCCTCTCTGACAGAAGCTTTTCTATCCAATAAAGTTTCTTCCTCAACCTCAAAAAAAAAGGTCAATAACCTAACCAGGCCTGAGGAAGAGAAGAAGGCATATGTTTGACTGGCTCCTGATTATGATGCATTAGATGTTGCCAACAAAATTGGGATCATCTAAAATGAATGTAGCTGGCTAATCCTAAATACATAATTTTTTCCCAGTTAAAAACAAAAGAATCTCACAAGTGAAAAAAAAAAAAAAAAAA
>PVKA01022277.1:6439-37461 GCA_004027165.1 Ctenomys sociabilis
TTTTTTTTTTTTTTTTTTTTTTTTTTTTTTTTTTTTTTTTTTTTTTTTTTTTTTTTTGTCTTTTTGAGACAGGGTCTCACTATGCAGTTCAGGCTGGCCTTAAGCTCACTTTGTAGCTCAGGCTGGTCTCGAACTCACAACAATCCTCCTGCCTCAGCCTCCCGAGTGCTGGGATTACAGGCATGTGCCACCACACCCGGCTTACATAGATATTTAGAAATCCATCCATATATAGCATAGTAGCATTGTAGCATGACTGTCTTGTGACATTTTTTTGTCTTATTTTTCATTTACTACTCTTTATAAAAGAGCAGTATAGTAATAGCTGGTATGTCATGACAAGAAGTACATATTTAGAAGACCAGAATGGCAGGCATTTGGAGTGTGGCCCTTCTATTACACCTTGTTAAATTCAGTGCAGTTGCTTTGTTCACAGGTATCAGCATATATAGTTAGTTGGGGTGAGAGTCCTGCCTCTTAACTGCTAGCTTCAAAAATCTCCTGATGTTTCTCAGGATCACTGTCTTACCCATCTAGTGTATATAAGTGAATGGTCTTATCTCTGTCATATTTCTTAGCATTTCTCCTTGCCCTCTCCTCGTTGTCCAGTCCTCAAGTTCTCAATTTCTTTTAATTGTATTATACATTTCTATTTGCAATTCTTCTTTTGAGTTATTATTTGCACATATGGGTCTGGTGTATTTTGCTTATAAGTATGTCTTCAAATGGCATCCGCTTAAATATGAAGGCTTCAAGTTTACCATTCTTTACAGCTGAGTAATACTCCATTGTATAAAAATACCACATCTTTTTCAACCATTCCTCATGTGATGGGCATCTTGGTTGTTTCCAAGATTTGGCTATCACAAATTGTGCTGCTATAAACATAGGTACACATATATCCCTATGATAAGATGTTTTCAATTCCTCCCGGAAAATTCCCAGTAGTGGTATAGCTGACTTGAATGGGATTTTCAGTCCTAGTTTCTTAAGAAGTCTCCACACTGATTTCCATAATGGTTGCACCAGTCTACATTCCCACCAGCAGTGGAGAAGGGTTCCCTTTTCCCCACAACCTCTCCAACATTTGTTGTTGGTTGATTTCTTTATGATAGTCATTCTTTCTGGGGTGAGATGGTATCTCAGTGCTGTTTTAATTTGCATTTCACAGATGACTAGTAATGTGTAGCATTTTTTTCATATATTTATTTGCTTCTTTAATTTCATCCTTTGAGAAGTGTGTGTTCATCTCAGATGCCCATTTCTGGACTGGGTCTTTAAATTTAGGGGCCCTGATATTTTTTAGTTCTTTATTTATTTTTATTTATTTATTTATTTATTTATTTTTAATTCCTTTACTTATTACAGTGTCTCGCTACACATCACGGATTCTTTGTTTGCGGGGCTGGGGGGTGAGCTCAGCTGGCCCTGCAGGGAGGGGCTGGCATGGCATGTGGTGCTGGGGCTAGAACCGCGGTCCCTGAGAGACGCCCTAGACCGCTGAGCTATCTTGCCAGCCCTTTTTAGTTCTTTATAAATTCTAGAGCGCAGACCCTTGTCTGAGTGCTTATGAGTTAGGAGTTTTTCAAAATTTGTGGGTTGTCTTTTTTGCTTTGCTGGTAATTTCTTTTGACGTGCAAAACCTTCTCAATAACAGGTGATCCCAGTTGTTAATTCTTTCAGGTGTTTCCCGTGCGAATACATGTTTGTTTGTGAACTCTTTGCCTATTCCTATGTCTTTAAGCATTTCTCCTGCTTTCTCCTCCAGGAGATTGAGTGTTAAGATCTTTAATGCATTTTGACTTTAGCTTAGTGCATGGTGATGGACCTGGGCCTTGTCATTTTTTTTAAAAGTGTTATTTATTTGGTACAGGGTCTCACTACGCAGCTCAGACTCCTACTGATCCACCTATCTCAGCCTCCCCAGTGCTCTGATTACTGGCATGCATCAGGAGTTGAACCAAGGTCCCTGCACTTGTCAGGCAGGTGCTTAGACCACGGAGTTATCTCCCCAGCCAGCATTCCTTGTCATTTATTTACTTACTTATTTTTTGTGGCCAGCTCAGCCTGCCCTGGGAGCAGACCTGGTGCAGCATGAGGTGCCAGGGATGGAACCGGGGCCCCTGTGCTTGCCTACGCAGGCATTTTAGACCCCTGAGCTATTGCACTGGCCCCTTTCTTGTAATTTTAAGGGAAAAAACAAGCTAACTCCTTAAAGCCTTTTATTGATGTGCTAATGTGTTTCATTACATCCTAATGCTTTTTTTTTGTTTGTTTGCTTTTTGTTTTCACAGTACTAGAGATTGAACTCTGGATACTGAGATGTTTAGTTCTTTTTTTTTCTTCCTTGAGACAGGGCCTCTCTAATTTTCTAAGTTTCACAAGCTGGGCTCAAATTTGTGATCCTTCTCTGCCTCCCAGAGTGTTGGGATTACAGGTGTGCACCACGATGCACAGCTCCTTACGGAAACATTGGAAAAATCCTGTTCCCTATAGCATTGAGTTGATTTTCAGACTTACAATTAAATTTTGTAGGTTTTATTTTTATATGTATCTATATTAAGGCATAATTTACATACATTAAAATAAACAAGTCATGCAAGTCATATATATATATATATGACTTAATATATACATATATTATTCATTGAATAAAATACAGTGACCACACATCAAGATTATGAGAAAATTCTTAGTGCTTTGGGAAATACACTGCCTAATCTGATAAAGTACAAGGTTGATCCTTCTGCTGTATGTTATATTCATTAGAAACCATTGCTTGAATATACAGTATTATATGTATAAACACAGACTTATTAAAACTAAAGGCAGTATAGAAAAAGAAAGCACTCCCAAAAAAGTACTAACTAGTACTTTTAGACTAATTAATAGTGCCTCTGAAGAAAGATTTATAAAGCTTGAAGGTTTTTATTGATTTTGGACAGAAATATTGGCAGATATTTAATAAAAGGGACTTCAGAATGCAAAGAGTTAATGTGGATAATGTTGAGCAAATGTGATGAAAATGATTTGGTATTAAAGACAGATTTTTAGGGCTGGGGAGATGGCTCAGTAGAATAAGCACTTGCCTGGCAAGTGCAAGGTCCTGAGTTCAATCCCTGGTACTGCAAAAAATAAAAGAAAGAAAGATAGATTTTGTTTAAATATTGGAAAAACCTCCAACATTGTTGTATAAAACCCTAAAATGTGCACATTGCATAAAGTACATGATGAATGGCTAGCTTTAAGAAAAGAAAAATTCCTGCATTAAGTTTAAATTGCCTAGAGACAAAGACATATCTGGACCCTTCCAGTTGAAGAAATGTGAGATTCTGTATCTCATATCTAATGACACTAGAGCATCCACATGGTCATGTTTTGAGTTTGGTTTTATTTTCTTTATCTAGAAAATTAAGATTGCAGCCCTGCGCATGTATACTAGCTGTGTGGAGAAAACTGACTTCGAGGAATTCTTTCTAAGTAAGTTACTCTGATAGTTTTGAAAAGGAAAATGATCTACATTTAGAATCTACTTTCATTTTTATGATTGTATTTTAATAAGATAAGTTATTTTTGTTTTGTTTTTGAAACAAGGTCTCCTGTGTAGTCTAGGCTGGCCTTGAACTCAAGATTCTCCTGCCTCAGCTTTCTGAGAACTGGGATTATAGGCATGAAACTTCACCTGGCCTTGAATATTTTTTAAGTTACTAGTGAAACAGTTTTTCCTATACAACATATATAACGTATATTTTTCTTTCTTAATATAAAAACAAAAGGAATTTATAAATAAAACATTTTAACATGGTGTGGTGGCACATACCTGTAATTACAGTACTTAGGAGGCTGAGGCAAGGGGATTGCTGTAAGTTCAAGACCAGCTTAGGATACTTAGGGAAATCAAGGCCAATCTGAGCAAGACCCCCCTCTTAAAAAAAAATTAACAAGTTGGAAAAAATTTGTGTAGTACTTAGACACTTTCATTGGCCTTAAGCACCTCTTTTATGTCAAAGAACTTGTTTTAGCCGGGCGTGGTGGCGCATGCCTGTAATCCCAGCACTCGGGAGGCTGAGGCAGGAGGATTGTTGTGAGTTCAAGACCAGCCTGAGCTACAAAGTGAACTTAAGGCCAGCCTGAACTGCATAATGAGACCCTGTCTCAAAAAGACAAAAAAAAAAAAAAAAAAAAAAAAAAAAAAAAAAAAAAAAAAAACAAAACAAAACAAAAAGAACTTGTTTTACTTAGCATTTTCACCTAGACTTTTTTTTATTTTTTAAATTTTTTTGCCAATTAATCCTCTTCTATTTCTGGTTCTTTGTTGTTTAGTTAATCCTGGAATAAGCCTCATGATTTTTCTTCTGTTACAGGACTAATGATTAAAGACTTAGGTAATTTTATTTATATCCTGTTGATAAATGGCCTTTAAAGGGGTTTTATTGGATTAGATCATCACTGGCAGTGAACTGCATCAATATAATATTCATTTTTTTCATTTTTTTCTTCTTTTAGTGGGTAGGGATTGAACTCAGGACCTTGCCAAGTGCTTATTCTACTGAGCTATCTCCCTATCCCTTAAGGATGAAGGTATTTTATATATATATATATATATATATATATATATATATATATATAATACTCATTTTGATGCTGTAAGCTTTTGTAGTTATTAACAAGTTACTTAAAGCAGGTACAGTGGACTCGCACTTATGTGGAGGTGCCAGACACCCCTGTGATAAGTGAAAATCAGCGAGGTAGCAACATTATATTTATTCTTCCATATTCTTATAAACTTTTCTCACACTTTTGAAAACACCTCTAATGTTCTTAACTGTTCTCTAAACTAATAAACCTAGTAATTTTAACTACACATGTATACTATACTGTAATGCACGATCCCGCGATACAGTGAAAAATCTGCAATAGTTTAGATTAAGTTTCTGAAAACCGATGAAACAGTGAGGGACTGCTGTACATGTAAAATCACTGGGAAAATTTAAATGATTTCCAGTGGCACAGAGTTTATTATGTCTGATTGAAAAATACAGTGAATGTTTAAATTAATTAATTAATTTATTTATTTATTATAAAATATGGGCTTTAATGAAGACTATTCCCTTTGGTATAAGTGAGACCCGTGAACACAACCAAACCAAAAAGGAGGAACCCAGGATGCAGACATCCCACCTTTTATCCTCATTCCTTCCTTACTCCCTGCCTCCTAAAGCATGTTCATTTGTATTATGCTCTGTGTGGTCCTTCTGTGTCATGTCTGCTACATGTGGATAGAGTAAGTTTTAAAATCAAACTAAAGTGGTTCCAAAGTATGGCTAGTGAATAAAAAGGGAACAACTTTGGGAAGTACTATGAGGAGGCAAAAGATTTAAAAATCTATAAAACAATGAGACTTTCTTTTTTTTTTATTTTTAAAACCTTATTCAGTATTGTCTTGACCATGATTAACAGAGGACATCATCTTGTGACCTCCCCGAGGATAAATGTGCTGCAGCTCATGTGCAGCTCCTTACAGTCCTAGCTTGGTCCTCCTCCAGTGTCTCCTCTCGGAGTTGTACCTGATTTTATTACCTGTCTTCTACAAATCGTATACTGAGGAATGGGCCAATTTCTTGGCCAGGAATCGTTTGATTCTGCAAGTCTCGTGAGAAGACATGGTTGGGGTAGAAGGCGAGAGCACGCAGTTGATGGCAGACTGAAGCAGAAGAGGAGACTAACTTTCTTGTGGCTTAGATTCTACTGAGTAAATCAGATGGGTTTGGAATAAGAGAGAGCAATTTATTGCTTTCTGAGACCACACCTTTAGAAGTAGTCATTGCTCACTCGGGTGTTTGATATTGAATTTTAGGGTCCCAAGGATAGAGAGCCTTTAGAGGCTGGCCAGTGTCATCTTTCCCCAGCAAACATGATGCTGGTGCCATTTCTTGAGGATTGAGTGTGTGTAGTTTATTTGTAGTGTACTGGGCCTACTCAGCTGTTGAGCAGTCTCCCACAAAATGCCAAAATTATAGGCTCTCTGTCATGTCACAGCCAAAGTGTTTAAAGCTTTGGATCCAGAGAGCTAGATATTGGTGGTTTGGAGTGGTGAGAATTGTTGCAGCCACTGTTTTTATATTCCAGCAATTCCTTGTCTCTCATGAGTGTGGAGCTGAGTATGAGTTGGATTCCTGACTGCTCTATTGGAGATAAGTTCTGTGAAGAGTGCTTAGTACAGAGGTGGCCAGTCATCAGAGCTGGTATTTAATTCCAGACCATTGTCTATAGCCTGTTTTCATTTTGGTCCCTAAGAGACTACTTAATTGCCTTGGAGAAGAGGATCTTTAATGTGTAAGTTCTGCATCAAATGGGTTGAGGTTCACCTCAGGTACTTCATTGATACTGCCTTTTGTAATTAATGAAGGTTTTGTTCGTTTCTTTGTTTGGAGGTGTTTTGTTTTGAGACAGGGTCTTGCTTTGTAGCTCAGGCTAAGCTGGCACTATCTATGTAACCTCAGCTAGTCTTAAACTTGTGGTGATTCTCCTGCCTCATTCTCCTGAGTGGGATTACAGACTTGTACTGGCCAGCTAGTGACGTTTAAAAATAATTTAAGCCCTACTGTTTAAATAACTCACTGAAGGACAATTATGAATATTTGTTGAGTACCTATTAAATAGCCATTTTACTAAATATTTTCTAGGCCTTATCTCATTGAATCTTCATAGACACTGTGTAAGGTAGATTATCTTGTTCTCTCCATTTACGTAGAGAATAATACCAAGGCACTGAGAGAAGCTTACTGACTTTGCCCAGTCACATAGCAAGTAAGGGTAGAGTGCAGACATTGAATCAGGCAGCCTAACCCTGTAATCAAATGTGCTAATTCTGACATAATCAAGACAAAGATTGTCACAGGTTTTAACTTTCAAGTATGAAAAAACATTTCATTGAGTTAAAGAAGATGCTATAGAGCTGGGGAGATAGCCCGGAGCTCTAAGTGCCTGCCTGGCAAATGCAAGGACCCGGGTTCAATCCCTGGTACTGCATGCTGTGGTGGGCCCCAGAACCCCAGGTACACCATGTCAGCCACTGAAACTGGGCAACTGGGCGTGGTGGTGCATACCTGTAATCCCAGGATTGGGGAGGCTGAGACAGAAGGATCACTATGAGTCTAAGCTACATGGTGAGACCCTGTACCAAATAAATAAATAAATGATTTTTTAAAAATTAAAAAAAAAAGAAGATGCTATATTTTTATGTTGCTTATAATTAACATTCATGGATTTTATTTTTTAGGGCTTTATTCTGTGGGTTTCTGTTCTAACCCCAGTGGTACAAGGACTCAATCATATGCCAGCCCTTTTCTCATACTCAGCCCTGAGCTGACCCCTAGAGGGAAATTGTGACCCAGAGCCAGCTGCTGGCCTGTCTATCTGTCTGTGCTCTCCAGCCCAAGAACTGATTCTCTCTCTGAGAAAACTGGACAAGCTCCTAGAGACTGCTGAGAAGCTTTGATGTAGAGGTAGCAGTTGAACAGATTGTCCTTTAGAAGTAGCCAAATTTCATTTTCCAGATTGAAAGACAGACTTCCAAGAAAACTTTTCTTTTTAATGTTTTGTTCTAGCATCCAATAAAAGACCCAACTTCAGATCCAGATTTGAGAGTTTCTCAAGGCTATTCTTGTTCTAGGTGGAGGGCCGTTGGCCCCCTCTCAGATGGCATGTGTCTTAATAGCTGGATGACTGGCCAGGCCAGCTTTCACTCTCTCCTGCTGAATTTGGAGCAGAAGTCCACTTGACAGCTGCTGGGCACCTCCCAGTAGGCTCACTAGGGTACTTTAACAGACTTGGATTCATCCCAACCTTTGCCACTAGTTTACTAATATCATGACTACTTGCAGGTTATTTAGCCTCTTCCCCCATCTCCATTCAGTATTGAGGATTGAATCCTTCCTCACACATGCTAGGGAAGTGCTCTAGTGCTAAGCTACGTTTCCAGCCCTCTTTTTTATTTTATCTTGAGACAGAATCTCACCAGGCGGGCTGTGAATTTGCCATCCTTTTTTGTCTGTACCTCTTAAGTAGCTGGGATTATAGCATATGCTACAACACTTGGCTAGAATTTGTGAGTCGTGTACTCATTTCTAAAATGAGGGTTCTAGCCAGGCATGGTGGTACACGCTTGTAATCCTAGCACTCAGGAAGCTGAGGCAGAAGGACTGCTGTGAGTTTAAGCTAACCAGGCAACATAATGAGTTCAAGACAGCCTGAACTACATAGTGATACCCTGACTAAAAAGAAAAAAAAAAAAAGGAGCATTATGCTTCCTGTCGGGTTAAAGTGAAGCTTAAATGAAAGAATGTATTAACATTACTAGTAGTGGACCTGACATGTATTGTGGGTTCTTCTGAGGACTGGTTTCAAATCTTAGTTTTAATGAAATAGAGTAGTGATCATGAAGATACTATAGAGAATTAAGCTAGGGACCGGGGAGGTGGGTCAGTAGAATAAGCACTTACCTGACAAGCGCAAGGACCCGAGTTTAATCCCTGGTTCTGCAAAAACAAAAACAAACAAACCAAAAAAAAAAAAAAAAAAAAAAAGAGAGAGAGAGCATTATTTCATGGCTGTATGATATTGGGTAATAAATAGTCTTGATCATTGTGAGAGTCAGTTTTCTCCCCTTGTCAAATGGGCAATAATGTTGATACCTCACAGGTTTGTTGGGAGAATTCATCCAGCCAATGCATGTGACGCTCTTATTATAAAGTGGCTCACAGTAGGCCCACAGTGAATTGCAGCTCCCTGTTAGTATGGGTGATTGTTGGTATGCTTCACAGTATCCTGCCTTATGTTGTGTCTCTTAGGGACCTCTCTTTGTTATCACTTAGTAACTGTGTAACCCACCAGTTGTTGGAAGACAAAAGATGTCACTTTTTTGTAGTCATTGCCCCAAAGGACAGACTACCATAAAGGCTGAACTCTCCCATGAATTCTCTTTTTTTCCTCATCCTTTTTTTTTTTTTTTTTTTTTTTGTCTTTTTGAGACAGGGTCTCACTATGCAGTTCAGGCTGGCCTCGAGCTCACTTTGTAGCTCAGGCTGGTCTCGAACTCACAACAATCCTCCTGTCTCAGCCTCCCGAGTGCTGGGATTACAGGCATGTGCCACCACGCCCGGCGTGTTCCTCATCCTTTTGCTTCAGTTTTTCTCCTTGTCTATGTATATTCAGTGGGGTTTCCCTTCAACTAGAGTCGTTTCTTAGAGTTCTGAGGCCTAAGAGGCCTAGATGTCTGAGCACATTTGTGGGATCTGAACCCAAGTAGAAGCCCTGCGCAATTTTGTCATTCTTGGGGTAATAAATAGCCCTCATGAGTATAATCTGCTTTCTTATTCAGTGGCAGCTCTCAAGAACCCTGTTTATTTATCCTACTCATTTGAATAAATTGTTTAATATACCTGTCACTGTACCACATTGGATCACCTCAGAGAAAAAGATAGGAAAAGGAGACCAGAAAAACTAGAACTAGAGCCCTAGAAATCATCTGGGCTGCATTATGCACAATAAAGAAACAGATTCAGAGGGAAAAGTGATTTGCCCAAGGCCACACAGCAAGGCACTAACAGGGCTGAAACAAGAAGACTGGCTGGCTGGCTGCATTCAGTTTTCTTTCATTCCATGGGCTTCCATATGTTTCCACTGTTTTCTCTGTGAAAACCTAATAAACATGGTATTACCATATATTTTAGTTGAGCACATTCTTACCAGTATTTAAAATATAGTTAGTATGCCTCCTCTAAACCCTCACTTATTTATATTTTATTGTTATTTTTTTAGGGTGTCAAATGCCAGATACATTCAATTCATGGTTTCTTATAACCCTACTTCATGTCTGGTAAGTGGACAATTTAAGTGAAATCACTACTGTTTTTGTTTTATTTTATTTTGTTTTCCCTGTTGACTTGTAAGGTATAGCCTTCTACAGGGCTGATTATGTGAAATGGCAGTTGTTCAGGCATAAAAAACTGTTCTTTTCATTTTAATAACTGGTGTCTTGAAGCACATTTTTATTAAAGGTCAAAGCATAGGCCCAGAAAGAAACTAATATTTGTAGGAGTTTTTTAAAGACCATCTAATTTTGTGAACAATGCTATCAGTATCTTTCAGAGACTCTGAGCTTGGATGGAAAGTTCTGTCCTTTGGCTGTTTTAGGAAAGTTCACATTTACGTAAAAGTGGTTTGAATTGTGTGAGAATCTGTGGTCATTTTCATTATTGGTCATCAGAAACCTATAACAAATTATAGCACTGACATTTACGTCCTTACCTCTAAAATCTGCATGCAGGTTAGATTCATGCCAGTTTGTTGCATGTAAAAATATTTAACACTTTAAACAGTATATTTTTTTCTTGAGCTGTGAAATAAGTAGCCAAAAAAAAAAAAAATCAATTTTTCATCTACCATTACTCAGTATTAAAGGTCAGAGGGATATAGGAGTTATTGAAGTGGGGGCTGGGGGATGTATTTTCTGTGTTGCCAGATCTTGTGAAAGTAAATTCTGGAGAACTGAGTTAACAACTTTGACCATAGTGACTGTCTGAGGGACGTGGGGAATGACCACCTTGTCAAAAGAGCTCTTGTTGGAGAGCTTTCAGCTGAGCCTTGCATCACAGGACAGCTATATAAAGACTATGGTTTTGATCACCTCTGAAGTATTTCTTCTGAACTCACATCATCACCAACTTGGCAAAGTAAGCTAAGGTGGCAGTTTATTTCATGCTATTTTTTCTTAAGCTGGTAGTATTTTGAGTACACATTGCATCCTGGACACTTTGCTATGAACTAGGGATAGTTCCCAAGAAACCCACTGTCTAGTGGGGGAGATAGACTCATAAAGTAATCAGCTATAAACAGGTCTGGCTAAGTCCTGTACTGAATGTAAGGAATGCTTATATGATCACAGAGAAAAGTACAACTATCAAAACCCTTCTTAGTTCCACCTCTTAGCTCTTTAAAACATGCTGTGGCTGGCAGGCAGTTGAGAAGGCTGGCAGTGTGCTTTTGGTCGTTGTGGTGAAGGTTAAGGAGAGGGTGCAGGGACAGAAGCTGGGTCTAATGAGGGGAAAACTACTTTTTCAAAAGCTGAGTACTGCAGAGGTGGCACTGGAGAATTACTCATTGGAAAGGTGGGAGGGTGAGAGAAGTTGTTCTCAGAGGAGCTCAAAGATAATATTCAGAGCCTGAATGAAAGACTTTTTATTGCCTATATAGCTAGAGGTATCAGAGTGGTAGAGGGAGTGGATGGCAAAATAAAATATATAATCCCTGTGACCACATCCTAAGGTCAATACCTGACTAATAGCAGCTGGGAGAACCTTGAAACTACTTGTAGTTCTTTAAAGTTTCCAAACTATGCCTGCTGAACTTTCTTTGCTGAGGGTGGTTACATTTCTCAGAGGTACCACTAACATCTAAGCATGGGAGAGGGAGGCTGCCTGCTCTTAGTCCACTCTTGGTGTCCCTCCATCTTCTTTCTTGCTCTTTTTTTTTTTTTTTTTTTTTTTTTTTTTTTTTTTTTTTTTTTTCTTTTTGAGACAGGGTCTCACTATGCAGTTCAGGCTGGCCTCGAGCTCACTTTGTAGCTCAGGCTGGTCTCGAACTCACAACAATCCTCCTGCCTCAGCCTTCCGAGTGCTGGGATTACAGGCATGCGCCACCACGCCCGGCTTTCTTGCTCTTAATGTTGATGAGCTGCAGGTTTGGGTGCAGTGAATCAGTAGCTTTTTCATTAGCAAAAATTTGATTGCTAACTTAAGAATTAGCAAAGGGTCATGGTTTGTTGAGAAGAAGGCTACAACTTGGTCTATACCTTAAAGAAATTTTAGTGAAAAACAAGTGCTATGAGTTGTCCCCCAAAAGCTTTGTGCAGTTATGGGGTGGACTTCTAGAGTTTGTGTTTAATTCATGATCCAGTGCTGGGATTATGGATGTGGGTGCTGCTGGGATTATGACCCAGTCTGGGACGGACAGCCTGAATGCAGCATAAGGGAGACAGATGTGGTCTCTGTTGAGGTTGTTGCCGCTGTTTCTCCCCTTTGCTCTTGTGGTTTTGCTGTTTTCTGCTGCCATGAACTACTGCCCTCTGCCATGTGCCATCTGCCTTGCAGGCAACCAAATATGAACTGAAACCTCCACAGACTGAGCTGAACAAACCTTTCCTTCCTTAATTTTGGGTGTCAGGTATTTTGTCCTAATAATGAGAGAAAAGTAACTGAGACAACAAGCAGAAGATGCAGTTGCCTGTTTTGGATGATAGTGAAATACTGTGCACAGGACATGAGAAGATGCTGTGGAGGTGCACAAGGAAGTGTGACTAAATCCAAATTTGGTGGCAGTGAATGTAAGGTACATTAAAGAGTAGCTATAGCTCAGTGGTAGAATGCTTGCCTGGCATGCACAAGGCCTAGAGTTCAAACTCTAGCATCATTAAAAGAAAAGTGACTGTGATAAAGGCAACATGAAGGGTAGGTAGGATTTATGTTAGAGAAAAGGAAGGCATTTTAGATTAGAGAATGTAAGAAGCAGAGATCAGAACATGTACAAGAACTTGGAGTGTTTTAGGGCAGCCAGTTGTCTGAAGAGTGGGGCAGGTTAGTGGAGGAATGTAGTAGAAGGGTCTCAGAAAAGTAGATTAGGGCCCAATTGTGATCCTCCAGGAATTGGAGAGAACTCTCTCTTCTGAGGGATAGGGAATAGGAAAATTAATGGAGCTGCCAGAAGTCATGTTCTGGAGAGTAACTGAGGGACAGGAGGATCGGAGACTACAGCATTTGGCACCGATTGGCAGGAGGTAGAGGTCGGGAGTCCTCTTGGAGGTGGACTGTGAGGGAGAAGGAGAGAAGCTTAGAAAACTGTCATAAGTGGAAAGATTTGGGGCCGGGGAGATGGCTCAGTGGAATAAGTGCTTCCCTGGCAAGCGCAAGGGCCTGAGTTCAATCCCCTGTTCTGCCAAAAACAAACAAAACAAACAAAAAAAATAAGTGGAAAGATTCCCCGGACCCCAAACAAAACCAATGCTCTGAAATAGAGATATCCTGGTGACAGGTTTTCTAAAGTGTGTGCTAGATTATCAAGGGGGGTGGTTCTGGGTTGGCTCTTAGAATAGGGAGTGGATTTTTCACTCTTGTTAGTGCTGTACAGGAAATGTTCATGTTTCATTTATCCTGTCTGTTTTTTCTGGGTTCACAGTTTTTTTTTTTTTTTTTTTTTTTTGTTTTGATTTTTGAGAATTGCAGTTTAGGATTAGGACCTCCTCAGGTTCCTATAAGACCCTTATCAGTTATCCACATGAGCGTGCAGCTGCAGTGACTATGTGTCCATTGTCTTTGTTGAACAATAATATTAGTACTGACTATGACTGCTGAAAAGATGCTGAGCGCCTGCTCTCTATATCCCCACATGGACTTGATAAAAGCAGCTGTCCTCCTCTTTTCCTTATCCTGGCCATTGACATTGTGAATCCATTCAGGCCTCCGTCCCAGAAAGCTGAGAGTTCTCCTTTAGTCCCCAGTCACGTGATGAATGCTTTGAGCCATGAACTTAATAACGAATGCATTTTACTTTGTGACCCAGAGCGCACACACATCTGATTCAAAAGGTTCCCAAAATATTGTCTTTTTGTTGTTGTTGTGTGTATGTGTGTGTTTTTGAGACAGGGTCTCATATCCAGGTCAGGCTGGCCTTGAGCTCATTTTGAAGCCCAGGCTGGTCTTGAACTCCCAGATGATCCTCTTGCCTCAGCCTACCGAGGGCTGGGGTGACAGACATGTTCTACCACATCTCGCTATGTCTTTATATTGTCAGATAATCTCTAACATTTTCTATTCCATTTGAATTCATCTTAAGCAGAAATTCATGATGTCAACACTAAATTGGTTTCACTAGGCTATACCTACCAGTACCTGAAAACTGGCTTTTGACCTCTGGCTTTCCTTTCCTTATTCCTTTTGGTCTTCTCAGTGCAGACTCCTCTCTCAAGTTTCTTAGCATGACATTCATATCTCACCATATATGGCCTGTGCTGCCTGTACTAGTTTTATTTGATGCACAAATTCTCTTTTGCATAGAATGCCCTTATCCTTTGTCTCCATTTGACAAACTCCTGTTCCTCCTTCAGTCCCAATTAAGGTATTGACTACTTTTTTTTAAGTCTTCCCTTCCTTCTGAACATAATTTCTTGTCTATGTTCCTTTAGTATTTTTCTATTTTTAAGTTAAAATTTTAACTGATACATAAAATGATAATAAATGTATGTATTGGGACCAGCGAGATAGCTCAGTAGACTAAAGCATCCACATAGGCAAGTTTAGGCAAGTGCTGGGACAGTTGTTCAATCCCTGGGCCAAACAGCACTCCAGCCATGCCTCCTGGGCATTCTGAGTCAGCCAGAGTCCGGGTATAGTGGTACACACCTGTAATCCCAATTCTGGGGAGGCTGAAAGCAGGAGGATCACCATTCTAAGCTGCATAGTGAGACCCTGTAACAACCAAATACATTAAAAAAAAATGTACATATCAGTGGGCTGCCGTGTAGTGGTTTGTTACATGCACATGTATATATATATACATGTACTTTTTTTAAGATAAGGTTTCAAGCTGGGCATGGTGGTGCAAACCTGTAATCCCAGCACTTGGAAAGCTGTGGAATTTGAAGCAATCCTGGGATGCAAAGTGAGTTCAAGGCCAGACTGAACTGCATAGTGAGACTCTGTGTCAAAAAGACAAAAATAAAACAAAAAAAGATAAAAATATCACCCCAGACAAACAAAAGACAGTCTTATAATGTAACCGAGGTGAGCCTCAAACTCTCTGAGATCCTTCTGCCTCAGCCTTCTGAATGCTGGGTTACAGGTATGCACTACCATGCCCAGCTCTTCTTTTTTGTTTGTTTATTTATTTATTTTTTTCTCTATTTAGGACAGGGTCTGCAGGGTCTCACAATGTAGATCAGACTCATAGTGATTCTCCTGTTTTCAACCTTCCAAGTGCTGGAATTACAGGCACATGCCACCACGCCCATTCTCAAGGTCTCAGCACACCTGGGGAGTGGGGCTGCCACAACAGGCCAGGATGGAACCCCGAGCAGCTGTGCTCTGCCTAAGCAGGTGCTTTAGTCCACTGAGCTATCAGGTTGGTCCCCAGCTCTTCTTTTTTCCCTTTCCTTCCCTCTCCCTTTCCTACTTCTATTTTTTGTAGGTCGATTGATTAAATCCAGGGCTTCACACGTGCTGGGCAGGCTTTCTACCACTAAGTTAGATACATTGCCAGCCCTCTTCTAGCTTTTTGAATCGCACAGTACATTATCTGTACTCACCCCACTATGCAGCAGTGCACCAGAACTTCCTGTTTCTGACTGTAATTTAATACCCACTGATCAGCCTTTCTCTACCCTTCCTCTCCCCAGTCTCTGGTAACCACCATTCTACTCTCAAACTTCTATAAGATCAGCTTTTTAGAGTTTAGGTATGAATTGCAACCAGCATCTCTTCCTGTGTCTGGCTTATTTCCCTTAATATGATGATTTCCAGTTCTATCCACACTGTCCCAAATGACAAGTCCCCTAGTGTTTTGTGTGTCCTATAATGGCATTCATTATAAGCCTTATTTTTTTCTTTCTGGTACTGGCAAATGAATCTGGGGTGCTGTACCATTAAGTGACATCTTAGCCCTTTATTTTTTTATCTTGAGAGGTCCTCACTATGTTACCTAGATGGGACTTGAACTTTTGATTCTCCTGCCTCAGCCTTTCTTAGTGAGGGATTACAGGTGTGCACCACTGTCCCTGGCTCTTATAACATTTTAATATTGTATTAGTCTTCTTGTGATGAACAATTTATTAAGAGCAAGAATTCTTTTTGTTATATTTGTATTGGATATCTTCCCCTCAGTGAGTGTGGATCTGCTAAGTTTAAGTTACTTTCCTCCCTAGTAATCTTAACAACCAAAGTAACAAATCAGAAATACCTACTTATTCTTAAGCATAGATTCATAAACCAGGTGTGTTGGCAATCCTTCCAGTAATCCCAGCAGTCTTAAAAGCTGAGACATGAAGATTCCAAAATTAAGTTGAGCCTATGCAATTTAGCAATTCAGTGATACCCTCTCTCAAAGTAAAAAGCCTTGGGCATGTAGCTCAGTATGAAGGCTGGGTTTAATCCTCAATACTGAAAACAAAACTTAATTAGAGCATTTATTCTCCAGTTGAACCTACTATGCAAAGAACACATCTGTGCCCTAACCTCACAGGGCTTAGAGTAGAGAGAGAGACACTAATAAAATACAACTCTGATGGGAAACAGGAGAAATTGATGTCTCTGGGGAGAAGGATACCTAACAGTATCAGACAGGGAGGGCTTTACTGCTGGGGCAACATTCACATGACGTATGAAGAATGAGAAATAAGAGATGAAAAAGCACTCCATGTAGCAAGATCTAGTTGTTTCCAAACCTTGTACTAGCAGAATCTTTTTTAAAAATTGAAATCCAGGGCAAGATGTTCAGAACCTCTCCTGTCTCTCAGGAGCTACTCGTATTCCCCAATAAATTTTCCTACTGTTAAAGATTAATTAATTGATTAGAAAATGAAATCTATTCAATCCCAGTTCCACCAAACAAAAAATAAAAAAAGAAAATGAAATCTAATGCTCAGCCACAATTATATAAATGCATAAAAGGATTGCTACTTGGACCAGAGGAGATAAAAATGACCTGCTCACTTCATATCTCTACAGTGTGACTGCTCATGGACCCCGTATGTAGCTCTATGAAAACTCAGTTTAAAAACTGTAGCTCTAGTCCAATTTCCCTTGTTTTATCAATGGAGAGACAATTTTGCGATTTTAAGCATTTGTCATTGGCCACTTAGTTAGCAGTGGAGGACTGACGACAAACCCAAAGCTGACTGTGGACTGCTTCTGCAGTGCTTTGTTTCCTACCTGAATGTCCCCTTTGGGTTGTCGGGGGGCCCAAAGGTCCCTTCCCTTGAGTATGGACAGTAGTCAAGCATTCACTGATTGTAAATGGGCACTGTATTTCTTGGTTGGGACTCACCAGCTGTGTTCTTCTAAACCTTGAACATAGAATAGTGAGGATGAAGTATAGGTCATATGGGAGCATAAGAGAAGAGGTTTGTGTGGAATGGTCAGGGAGCATTGTTGCATTGGCCTTGAGGCTCAGAGGGCTTGGGCTTGAGTTTTTAGGGGGAAGAAGTCATTGTAAGTTACTTTCTAGCAAGTTTTGAGTTATAGGAAAAATAAGAGGCTATTTATTAGAAGGAGAACGTAAAGGGGAGATGGCTCAGTGTAATAAGCGCTTGCCTGGCAAGCACAAGGGCCTGAGTTCAATCCCCAGTTCCGCAAAAAAAAAAAAAAAAAAAAAAAAAGATCTTGCTTAATTGCTAAATTGCCCACTCTGGGCTCTTGCCACAGGCTTCTGGAGCACTGGGATTACAGTCATGGGTTACCATGACTGCCTTGGTTTATTATTATTATTATTATTATTATCATCATCATCATCATCATATTAAGCAGGGGAAACACTAGAATGTTGTTATAAGCCAAAGGGAAGAAGCCTCTGAGAAAGAAGAGATAGAAATAAAAAGTAGGGAGGGCTGGCCAGGTATCTCAGAGAATTAAAGCGCCTGCTTAGGCAGAAGCAGGGACTGGGGTTTAATTCCCTGGCCTGATGTTTCTGGCCCTGCCCCCTGGGCACACTGACACAGTGATTGAGACTGGGTGTGGTGGTATCCCATCTCTTGGGAGGCTGTAAACAGGAGGACCTTGAACTAAATACAAAAGAGAAAAAAAGTAAAAAGAAGGAAGTTGTGGCTAGGAAACTTTCCTGCTCCTTTTAGTTCTGCAGATACTGTTGTTGTTACCTGTTGGAAAACATGTAAGTGTGTCTCAATCCAGCCAGAAAACTGCCCAATAGACACTGGCAGCCTGCCCAAGGAGCTCTTTAAAACCAGTGAAGAGGGCTGGAGAGATAGCTCAGTGTCTTAAGTGCCTGCCTGGCAGGTGCAAGGACATGGGTTGGATCCCCAGTACTGCGTGCCGTTTAGGCCCCAGAGCAGTATTGTCACCGAAGCTGTTCATGGTGGCGCATGCTTGTAATCCCAGCATTGGGGAGGCTGAGATGGGAGGAGGATCTATAAGTCCAAGCTGGGTACCAACAAGACACTGTACCAAATAAAAAGATTAAGGAGAAAATTAAAACCAGTAAAGATTCCAGCAGCTCTAGACCTGCTGTATATAGTATCTCCTAACTATGTGCATATCCCCCCTCTTTCCCACAGCTAGAATTGCTAAATTACTTACCACCCAGACATGTAGATTTTTTTTTTCCTCTCTAAACCAAAGGCCTGTGTAGCGTTTTTATTTGTGTTGCATAACCTAGGTGCACAGATACCTGCTACTCAGGAGCTCGTTCTTTATAGTGGATCTGGCACGCAACCCACTAGCCACCTATAGTCTTGGAGATAGCTCTCTGTGAGATGAGATGGTTTCAGGAAGTGCCTTACCCACTTTTCTGTTTGCTCACAAATTGTCAGTGGCCCCCATAATCTCCCCTGAAGGGTTAGGCTTCATGGAGAGCACATTTAAGAAACTAGGTGGAGATAGCCATGTGCATAGCCCTGGGAAAGGGTCAGCCTGCCAGCTCACAAATAAATGAACCATTCATTAGCACACTGCTGGGGTTTGAGTGCAGCCACGCAGGCTCAGCTTTCCTGGCCTTGGCCAGTGACAGAGGAAGGGAAACAAACTCCATGAAAGTCCCCTTGGGGGGCCCTTCCTAGCAGCCAGTGTGACAGACTTGCCCAGGTGCCCACTAGTCTTCATTGAGTTAAAAATCAGATCCCCTTGAAGCAGCTTATAAACCACCACATGGGCAAAACAGGGCCCGAACGCAACTGGCATTGTCAGAGACCCAAACAGAGTCAGTGAGACAGGATGTTCAGAATTGCCAATAGGTGGCGGGAGGTCAGAATCAGGAATAACATGAATTCTTCCCTCCCTAGTCAAGACCAACGGGAGGAAGTTGTGGCTAGGAAACTTTCCTGCTCCTTTTAGTTCTGCAGATACTGTTGTTGTCATTGTCACATTATTCAGCAGGGAGAGGTCTTTGGTGTTGTGCTGTCACCAAATGGAGGAAATAGAATAAGAGACTCTGTAGCTTGGGGGAAAAGCAGAGTGCATCAAGTCTTACATTGGAGGACTTAATGAATATTGGCATTCATGCTCTAACAACCTAGAGTCCTTAAGTTTAGCCCTTTATTGTGAGAGTCTCCTAGTAAGGGAGGTTTTTTTTTTCTTTTTCTTTTGTCTCATGTATCTGTACTTGCCTTTTAGAGAGATTAGGGAGCTGTTAAAGAAGGCTTGAACATTCCTTTTTTTCTTTACTAGCTGAGTTATTTGCTTTCCTTATATGTAAAAGAGATCAGTATTATTTATGAGCCATTGGAATCACTGAGAGACAAGGATAGTACTGTGACACTTAAAACCTCAATAATAAATTGTGGGTTTAAGAACATCATCAAACTTGGGAGAAGCAGTTGAAAAAGCTCCTGCACAGAGAATTAACTCTGTATTCAGAGTGGGCACTCACTAAATACTCTTTAGATAAATGATTAAATTATTTAATGCACAACTCTTTTAAATATTTATTTTGCATTCTTAAGGGCAGTTTTTATGTTTTTAGCATGGTACTTTTCCCCTCCAAAAGCTCTGAAATTATGAAGTTGAATCAATGACAAACTATGACTTGACCTCAACATTTAGCAGAAGCGTTTATTTTAAGAGGTGTATGCATGTGAATTCATTGTGAAGTAGAGTCCTTCTGGTCTTTTATTTATACTTTGTGCGAATGTCAGGAAGTAGCAAGCCTTGGCTTTGTTTTGCAGCGGGTACTGGGATCATCAAATTGTTTGGGTTAACCATTTTGAATTTTTTTTTTTTTTTTTTTTCATTTTCATTTCACCTTCCTACATAGCCTGAACCTTTCTTAGCCAGTTTGGGATGTCCTTTACTTCTTAGCTGTATTTTGCCACATTGTTATTTTTGCACTGACCTTGGTAGATTTATTGAATCTCTATTAGTGTGAGTGTGTGTGTAAAATAAAAAAAATCATTTTCTCCTTTCCTGATAGACTGCTAGCAGTTACTTTTTGTTGTTATAGGTGTTTGCCTCAAGTTAGCCATCTCTTCATTCTGGTCTGTGTTTTCTAATGTGATGCTAATTTTGTGATTTAAATTACGCTTGTGAATATTCTGTAGGGTTTGTTTTAAGCATCTAAATTTTTTAGAATTTTATTTTTATTAGTATGTATTTTGCAGTTCATAAAAGACTGTGTTTCCTCGGCAGCTGGTACATGTACGTAACACATCTTAATTCTTTAAAACCTGCGCTTCCCCACCCCCATCTCTTGGTTGGTCTAGACATTAAAGGAGGCAAATAAGTAAACAAAATATGACTCTGGGATCAAGTTTTTTTCTTCTTTATTTATGTATTAAGTATTTGTCTATGGGCCTTGCATTTAGCTATACTTCTAGCTGTTTTTTGTTAAGTTGCCCAGGCTGACTTTGAACTTGCAGTCCTCCTGCCTTAGCTTGCTAGGAACTAGGATTGTAAGGTGTGCCATCATTCCTAGCTTTTTGGGGTTGCTACTCTTCAGAGATTCAGTTTTCTCAACTGTTAAGTGAGTTGGCAGTGAATACCAAGTGCCTGGCATATGGTTGTGTTAGCTGTTAATGACAGCAGGCCCTCATATTGCTGATTGAAGGGTTTTCTTTTCCTTTATTAGTCATTTTTAGAATAGAGAAAATTTCCAAATAATCTGAATTCAATCTAGATTAGATGTTACAGGCCTATTATCTTTGGTGTCCAAAAAAGATTTCAATAGGATGTCTGTGTTCATGGATGAAACAGAATTGGAATTGAGATTCTTCACTTCTATTCTTTTTTGTCCATATTTTATCAGGAGAGTTTGTATAAAATGATATCATGGTGAAAAATTGAAAAGAAGCTGTTGTTTATATAAATGGAATATGTGTGATATGCAGATTGTATGTGGAAGGATTCCTAAGAAGCCACTAATTGTAGTTTCTTTAGGGATAGGAATTGGTTGGCTAGGGGATAAAGGTAGAAAGGAGACTTAACTTAGTTACCGTTTGCATGTATTACCTATTCAAAACAGAGAAAGGAGTAGACTGAATGTGGCAAAGTAAATTTCAGTCAAGGTCGGGTGGTCTAAGAATTGGCTTCCAGCTGCTTGTCTCTAAGTTCCAGGAAGCCGGCTGTCTAAGATGTGGGCCAAGCCTTTAGCTCTGCCTGTCCTTTGAAGGGGAGAAAACAAAAGGTCTTCACAGCAGGATTGTTCTCAACTATCTAGAGAATTTGATTCATAAATTTAGAGCAAAAAGTAGTTGACACTGGCATGGTGGTACATGCCTGAGACCTCTGGGAAGTTGGGGCAGCAGATTGAAAGTTCTAGCTGAGGGGGCCGGGAGGGAGGGAGGGATGAGCTTTTCACTAGATGAATATAATGCTGATGATTTGATAGCCTTGAACAGTTGTTTTTAGTTTTTTTGTTTTTTGAGGCAGGTTTTGCTATGCAGGTCAGTTCAGGCTGCTTTTGAACTCTGTAGCCCAGGCTGGCCTCAAACTCGCAGCCATCCCCTTGCCTCAGCCTCCGGAGTGCTGAGATTACAGGCGTGTGCCATCATGCCCAGCCTGAGGACCAGAATCTTATTTTCCTAAAAGAACTCATGGGAATCTTCAATACACTTGCTGTTAAAAGGAAAACTGATTCTTGGTTTTTTTGTTTATTACTTTGACTAAGTGTTATAAAATTTGCTGTAAAGCCTTAATTTTGAAAAGGTTTTATATCAACATGTATCCATTGAATTACTTAGGTGCAATATTTTAGGAACAATTTAAATTTTCTCTCATTTACAGGCTTCAATCCATACTTTTGTTAGTATAAGCCAAGTTATGTGCAGGCCATTACTAACCTTGAAGACTGTGTATCTCCAAAGGCAATACAATTCTGACACTAGTATTTAATTACAGGGTTGAGGGTGGCAAGAAAGAGTTGCCTTTTCAGAGACCCATCTGTTCTGCGTGCTTTGCTGTGCTTGTCTCACCATTGCCTTCGTACTCCAGAGAAGTCTTTGCTTTTTCTCGGTGTGCCATTTCAAAGGCCTTCATTACTTTTCTGGCTTCAGTTTCTATAACCTGCCCTCCCACAAATCTCAGTATTCATTGTTCCCTTAACGTGTGCTGACCTCTTGCCTATCCTGTCTTTGCTTTTCTTCTTCTATCTGCTAGAGGGTCCCCTTGCCTCCTATCTCTAGGTGTCACACTTCAGTTTATCCTTCCAAGCTCCAGGTATGTTTTCTTTTCCATGAAACCTCTGACTCTTCTCAGCCAGAAGTAGTCCCCAAACTCTGCTGCACTTTTCTCTTGGGCTACATAATGCATTTTCTTTTTAGGCTTTGTGTGTGTGGTGAATTTTACCTCCTCTGGGAGAAGAACTGGCCTTGAAGGCTGAGTTCTAGTATTCAGCATCACATATGTTCATATGATAGTAGGAGCTTAATTTATCTTCATTGGGTAAATTGTCCATCACCTTCTTGAAAGTGACTTCATTTTTTGTTGCTTTTGCAACCTAGATAACCACTTGAGCTGAGAGTTATCTGTAAGAACTATAGAATAAGTTGTGCTATGAAATTAAAAACACCTCACCCCATGTTGATATAGTTAGAAAGTTTATGGTCTGAGAAAATCTGTGCTTTTTAAACCTCAGAGGGCAGGTGTATTAACAAACTAAAGAATTTTCAAATAAATGAAGAATTCCATTACCTCACTATTACTGTTGATGAATTGGCCTCTGATGACACTTAAGCATCAAAACACAGTGTCTTTTCAGGTGAGAGACTGATGAATGATTTTATTAACTTAGAAAAGTCTTATGAAAACAAACTGCTGAACTCTCCTAGTTTATTGTTTGGATTATGCTCTATGTTAGTAGTGGTGAACCCATAGCATACATGCCACAGCAAGGCTGTTTGTATCATTGAAAGCTCTAAAAGGTTCACCACCATGCCCTCCATCATGAAAAATCACCCAATCTTTTTGCATAGCCTGTTTCACTGTTGTATCAAAGTGCTATTTCTTAGATGCTGAGTGGTTCAAAGGTAACATATTTAGAATCACAGTAACAAATCCCACCAGATATTACATAGTCAGTGTTATGTCAGATGCTGCACTCCACCAGACGTTCTCCTGTGACAAACTCCTAGTTTTTTGAGGTCATCCATTCCATCATTTATAACCTCAGACACTTCCCTGTTAGAAAGTTTTTGTTGTTTAGTGTTGAGTAAATCTTTCTCCTTCTGTGGAACACCCCTTTTGTTTTGATTTTTAACTCCATGACATATTGTATAATCTCTTTTCTACAGTTGTCTGAAGTTGTCTAGTGTTTCATCTCTTCCCCTTCTCTGTTTTTTAAATTTTCATTTTCAGTTACATAAAAATTATGCATATTTATGAGATATAAGTGTATTTTGATAAAAAGTTGAGAGATTTTTGACCATTACACATACATTGTGTATTGATCAAATTAGTAATGAGCATATCTGTCACCCCATATATTATTTTTGCCATGAGAACATTCAATCTCCTCTTTGCTAGCTGCTTCAAAATATATATATTGTTAACTCTAGTCACCCTACTATGTAAAATATCAGAACTTATTCTTCCTATCTACCTGTAATTTATTATCTCTTAAAATATAACATCTAAGGGCTGAGGAGATGGCTCAGTGGAATAAGCACTTCCTTGTCAAGCATAATGGCCTGAGTTCAATCCCCGGTTCTGCCAAAAATAAAAATAAAAATAAAATATAACATCTAACCCTGTGGTCAGTAGGTTGAATCTGATCTGGGCTGAGTAGAACAGAAGTCTCACTTTGCATGTGGAGGATGTATTTCCATTGATGTATCTAAATCACATTATTTTTTTTGGTACCACCACTGTCCTTTTGACTGCCATTGAACATGTACCCTTTAAGCCTTGAAAGGCCTTTTCACACATATGTATAGGTATCACTTAGTCCTATACTTGTAAAACCAAGTGTAGAGCTTTAAGTTTATGTGTGTTCAGATTTCTTCTGTTGGAGTCAGCCCATTAAAACTGCCTTGTTGAAATACTGATGGCTTGTTTGGGTCATTTAGCATTTGTTTCCCAGCCTAACTTCTTATTATCTGTCAGTTGATAAATATATTGTCTTTCCTCTGTCTTAGCTATTACAGAGATAATTGAGGCAGGCCAAACTGAGCTGGGGAGATAGCTCAGTAGAATAAGCACGGGCCGGGGAGATGGCTCAGAATAAGTGCTTGTTTAGCAAGTGCAAGGGCCTGAGTTCAGTCCCTGGTTCCGCAAAAAAAAAAAAAAAAGAAAGAAAAAGAAAAACTATTTCATTGTATCTTTTTTTTTTTTTTTTTAACGTATTTAGTATTTAGTACAGGGTCTACAGGATCTTACTACATAGATTGGACTCCTATTTTCAGCCTCCCAAGTGCTAAGGTTATATACATGCCATGTTCAGGCTCAATCACAGTTTCTGCACACTGGGGGTGGGGTCGGCATGGCATGTTATCTTTGTATCTTTCTGGAACAGGGTTTTCCTATGCAGTTCACTTCCTTGAACTCGCAATGTACCGCAGGCTGGCCTCAAACACACATCAGACCTACTGCCTCAGCCTCCTAAAGGCCAAGGTTACAGGCATGTGAAACCACACCTGATTGTTCCTAGTGTATTTTAATAGGCAGGATCAATTGTGTATGGAGGTAGAATGTCCATTTAATTGCATATTCCAAATTATAACAAATTGTGTTTTAGAAGAATAGGATTGCTATTTAATAACTAATGAAAGACAAAAATCATATGGTTATAAGAATGAAATTGGAAGTTTGAAAAGTTGGTGAACTTGCTTGTATTCTTATCTGTAGTTAAATCTATTAGTAAAGCATTATAATTAGATTATAATTAGGGCTGGCCAGATAGCTCAGGGGATTAAAGCACCTGTTTAGGTAGAGCACAGTGGCCCAGTTGGATCCTCAGCCTGCTACGCTGGCCTCACAGGGAGGGGGGGCTCCCTGGGGGGGACTCCCTGGGGGGGGCCTGGGTGGGGGGCTCCCTGAGGCAAAGATTGAGACTGGGTGTGGTGGCATACACCTGTAATCCCTGAGCTTGGGAGGCTGAAAACAGGAGAATCACTGCAAGTCTGATCTACATGGTGAGACCCTGTAGACACTAAACTAAATACAAAAAAATAAATAAAAACATAACAGTTACATTTTTATATGATGTCCTAACAGAAAACCTAACAGAAAACAGAAAAAATTTGATTAGAGGCAATATGGTACAGAGGAAAAGGCCCCAAACTTGGCCTCATATTTATTCAGTTTTTATTCTGCAGATATCTATTGAGTGCTACTGTATTTAAGCCCTAGATATATGATGTTGAAAAACCATACAGTCTTTGTCTTCTAGAGAGTTCACATCTAGTGGGTGAAATAATTTGATAATTACAAAACTGTAACCATAATACTTTCTGTGATCTATATTCTAGATGAGTGTTATCCAAAAGAAATATAGTACAAACAACACATGTAATTTAGAATTTTCAGCCAGGTATGGGTTATGTGCACCTATGATTCCAGCTCTGAAGAGGCCGGGGCAGGAGTTTGAGTTTGAGGCCAGCCTGAAATACATGAGACCTTGTCTCAAAAAACCAAAAAAAATATTTTGAATTTTAGGGGTTGGGGAGATAGCTCAGTAGAATAAGTGCAAGCACAAGGTCCTGAATTCAATCACTGGTACCACAAAACAAAACAAACAAAAATATATATATATGTACACACACGCACACAGATATATATGTATATATATTAGCTGCATTTAACTCGCTTAATAGCCTGAAAGTAAAAATTAAAAAATGAAATTAATTTCATAATTTTATTTAACTCCTTAGATCTGAAATATTATTTCAACATTTTACAGTATAAAAATGAGATATTTTATAATTTTTCTTTTTTGTGTATGTTTGTTTTTGAGATAGGGTTTTGTGCATTTCAGGATGGCTTTAAGCTCACTTTGTAGCCCAGCGATCCTCGAACTCTCAGCGATCCTCCTGCCTCAGCTTCCCAGTGCTGGTGGGATTACAGGCATATGCCACTATGCCCAGCTTCATATTCTTTTTTTGAAGTAAATCTTTGAAATCTTTGAGCTCAGTAGTGCTTAGTAATCACAGATAGGTAGTGGTTACTGTATTGGTCAGCAGAGTGCGTACTCAGCTCTAGAGACTAGTCTGTGGTGTGTATAGCAAGTTTGTTATCTCTCATCTTTAGAACTCTTCACTTGTGCTGATGTGGTGGCTCATGTGTAAGCTCAGCACTTGGGAAGCTAAGGAAGGAGCTTCATGAGTTCAGGGCCAGCCTGCACAACATGGTGAGTTCAAGACTGGCCTAGACTACATGGTGAGATCCTGTCTGAAAAAAAAACTAAAAAAGGAAGGAAGGAAGAAAGGATTGATTCAAACATTGCTTTCTTCTAATAGCTAAATGTTATTCCACATATGAGAGGGAGTGGGGCCTTGCGATGTGCTCTGTAATTTCTACCTGGTATTGTGTACTGTATTTCCAGCACTTAGGAAGAGTTCTAAGTTATCCACCTGGATAATTTAGTGAGATCCTGCCTCAGCATAAAAAATAAATGTATGTCACTGCAAAAGGCTCTGGGACTCAGTCTCCAATACTGAAAACAAAACAACAACAGCAACAACAACATAAAAAACTATCTTTATCTGGCTGTGCTTATGTGGATATATGATATATATATCAATTCATCAAATTATATATTTAAGGTCAGGGCCATCCAGTTAGCTCAGCAGATTAAAGTGCCTGCTTTGGCAGATGCACGGTCCAGTTTGATCCCCAGTGTGTTGTGCTGCCTTTGCCCTTGGGGCACGATGAGACCCTGATTAAGACTAGGTTTGGTGGCGTGCTCCTGTAATCCGAGCACTTGGGAGGTTGAAAATAGGAAGATCACTGAGTGATCTGTGTAATGAGACCCTGTGGACAGACCCTGTACTAAATACACACACACACAAAAAAAAAAAGATTGATGAGCTTTTATAGTATATGTTCTACTTCAGTAAGGTTTTTCTTTTAAATAAATAAAGTCATTTCCAGTTTTTCAGTTTAGTACTCTTTACTGGAATCATTCCTTCATGAAAGTATATGATGTGAAAAATACAAACAGTAACTGTCTTCTTCCTATCCAGGATGTGTCTAGTACGAATGAAACAGGAAGGCCGGAGTGGGAAGTATATGTGTCGGATCATAGTTCATTTTATGTGGGAAGATGTTGAGCAGCGTGGCAGAGTCTTGGGGGTAAGTCCTTTATTTATTTATTTTCTGGAAACAGGGTCTCACTGTGTAGTTCAGGTTGATCTTGAACTCATTGCATGGCTCAGACTGGCCTCTGACTCATGATGATCCTCTTACCCTCCTGCCTCAGCCTCCAAGTGCTGGAATTGTAGGCAAGCAGCACCACACCCGACTTGCTATCAGGTACTCAATCTTTACAGCTTGATGAAGGACCACCTGGTGAACATGGTTTTTCTGCTTTAGCATAGCCTTTGCCTTTCTGTGAAGTGCTGCGTAGTGTTAAGAGGCACTGTGGCTGTAGTCACTTTTTCTGCTTCTGTGGAAACTGACATACAACAGATTTTTTTTTTTTATAAATTATTGTGGTTTGTCAGTGAGGTGATATACTGTGTGCAGAAATGGTAATGGGGGTAGAATTGGTAAATAGAGAGAATCAAGCATTAATTCAGTTTAAGGACACTTTTCTTCTGGTACTCATTTAGTGTTTGAGTCTTCCCGTAAGTTCTGATGAAAAGATCCTGATATTGGACTGAAACTGTCTTCAAAAACTGAAAATTAGGCTCCTTGATCACTAGAAAACTTTGGCAAAATATCCACTAAAAATATACATTTAACAGCCTGAGAAAGAATACTCATATGTCACATGGAATGTGATGACAATAGAAAAATGAAACCAAAACATTGGAAGTAGGTAACATAAACAGTAATCTCTTCTGTGTATTTTGAGTGTCTAGCCCCTGTTTTAGTAGCTTGTAGTTCCTTGTTTCCTGTTTCATTGCCTCCAGCTTGTGAGCATCCAAAGTAGAACCACCTGGGTCATGAAGTGGGTTAATTTGGGTTCTTTTATATCAGAGCAGAACTCTTCTGTAGACTGAGAAGTAACTACAGTTTGTAAATGTGCTAAAAAGTCACATGTTAGAGAATAAAAACCAAACAGTAGAAAGCATTTAATATGGAAAAAAGAAACGAGTCTTTCATAGTCTTAACTCTTAGAAATAACCATTGTTTGTAATTGATGTTTATATTTCTAGCATTTTCTATACAAATATATAAATGTATATAGTTTTTTTTTTTTTTTTTTTTGGTGGAACCAGGGATTGAACTCAGGCCCTTGCACTTGCCAGGGAAGCACTTATTCCACTGAGCCATCTCCCGGCCCATAAATGTATATTCTTAAAAATATAGATGGACTTATGCCATTCATACTATTCTGAATCTTGACTTTTGTTTTCACATAATATATATTAGACATATTTTAGCTTTTGTTTTGTTTTGTTTTTCATGTTATATATTTGGCACAGGGTCTCACTACACAGCTCGGACTTGCAGTGATCCCCGTTTTCAGCCTCTCCAGCACTGGGATTACAAGCATGCACTACCACACCTGGACTCTATAGCCTGCTCACTTCAACCCAGGGACAGGGCCAGCATGGCATGCGTTTAGTAGCATACATTTAGCTTATTTTTTAAACTCAAAATATCTTAACTAAGGTTGAAATCCCTTTAATCTTTAATCTCAATTCTGGGTATTTTCTTCTTCCAAAAAAAAAAACTACTGTGTCCATTTGGTGTATATCTTTTAACATTCTGCTAGGCTATCTGTAGAAAATAAGTAGTGGATTATGTGTGTTTTATTATATACAGTGTTTTTTATTTTTTATTAATTCTATTGAGAAACAAATAGCATCGGGACAGTTTCAAAACAAATTAGTAGGACAGTTATGATAAATACATTGCATATTGTTGTCTTTGTAGTAGTTATTCATAGTACAAAATGCAGATATGATATCCTGTCCAAATAATACTAGTATAAATCTTCTCATTGAATTAAGAGAAAGTAGTTGTATATCTATCCTATTTTGTGTATATATATATATATATATATATATATATATATATACACATATATATATTGTATATATATATATATATTATAGTCCTTCACTTATATGCCCTTTTTTTGTTTAGTTTTGTTACAGATGGGTATTCCATTGCCATTTAAATATCGTAGATGTGTGAATTCAGCAAAATAATCCAGTATAGTCCAGTAGTCCATAGTAGTAGTGGGTTATCCATAGGACTAGCAATGTCAGAAGTTGTTGACTTGAGCTTTTTACAGCTCAGCATATTAATATGGCTTTTCTTTATTTTTTTGAGACAGGGTCTCACTATGTAGTCCAGGCTGGCCTTGAGCTCATTTTATAGCCCAGGCTGGTCTCGAACTCACAACAATCCTCCTGCCTCAGCCTCCTGAGTTCTGGGATTACAGGCATGCACCACTGTGCCCAACCACAGCATCATTTTTTTTTTTTTTCAGAATAGATTTATTGAGGGAAAGAAAGCTCCTGTCCAAGAGAGGGGCAGAAGAGGGCCCGAGAGGGTAGTTCCCTCTAGAATGAGGAATTATTAGAGACAGTTCTAGGTTGGACTCACGCCAAACACGTGTCATCCGATTCATTTGAAAATGCAGACACTTTTGAGTGTTATTCACAGAGAAGGACCTCCATCATAAAGTAGTATTTTAGGGATTGTGGCTATAGCTCAGAGGTGGAGCAGCTGGCTACCATTCATGAGGCCCTGGGTTCAACCTTCAGTAGCATAAAAATCAAAGTATAATTTTAAAATGTGTAGCAGAGATGACAGAAAGCCACCAAGTTTGGGTTACAGAAAGAAACACTGGCTCCTGAGAAGAAGGTGTGAGGTACAGTGGCAACATTTCAAAACAGGGGAAAACAATCAACTGATATTTTATTTTATTTTTGAATTAGTTTTTTTATTTTATTTTTTTTTAATTTTTATTTTATCGAAGTACAAATATCAATGAGACAGTTTTAAGATACCTTGACAAGATGGATTTGATAAATTAATACATTGCAAACTACATAATGTTTTGGTATCATAGAAGGTGCATACATGATATTATGCTTGCAGACATTATTATAGCGTATGTCTCTTATCAGTAAATTAAGAGAGTGTAGCTGTTTGTGTATCTTATTTTTTATACCTGAATTACATCAAAGATTCAATAATTAATACTTTCTATCTTGTTATTTTCCTAGTGGTTATCCATAGTACTAGAAGCCGACATAGTATCCTGTCCACCCACCATTAGTGCAAATCTTGCCTGTCATAGAATTATGTAGAAGCATGGCGTTGTCTATCCCAACTGTACTGTCCATACACACACCACAGCATCATTTTTTATGTACCCACATGCAACTTCATTTTTACTCAGCAGTGTCTTGGAAATCCTTCCATGCTGCATAGGAATTCTTCAACCATGTTTTACTTTTTTTTTTTAATTATTTTCAAACACTACTTATTGACTATTGTTGGTGGTCACTTTATGTGCAAAGTTTTAGCCTTTTAGAGCACATTATGAAGGTGATGGTTTCCTTTCAGAATCTAGGTTAAGGGATTTTTCAGATTCTTTTTTTTTTTTTTTTTTTTTTTTTTTTTTTTTTTTTTTTTTTTTTTTTTTTTTTTTTTTTTTTTTTTTTTTTTTTTTTTTTTTTTTTTTTTTTTTTT
>PVKA01022278.1:0-26011 GCA_004027165.1 Ctenomys sociabilis
GTGTAGCTGCTTACTTATCTTATTTTTTATACCTGAATTATATCAAAAATTCAATAATTATTTTCCTAGTGGATGACCGTAGTACTAGAAGCCGACATAATATCCTGTCCAACCACCATTAGTGCAGATCTTGCCTCTCATAGAATTATGTAGAAGCACAGCGTTATCTATCCCAACTGTACTGTCTATACACACACATATCATGATTTTTTCTTTCTACACCCCTTCCTTTGTCTACACCTGTCAAAGGTGGGCACTCCATTGACATTCAACTCCGCCATCCTCCTCCATTCCGCCCGCGCCCGCCCAGCCCAAGAGACCGAGTGAAAGCTTGATTCTTATGTGTGAGTTTTTCTGGGCTAAGGTTTGAGAGTTGTTTGGGGCAACCTCGCTTTGGACTCTGCTGTCTTTTTAAGTTGCTTGGGACAGTATTACAGTGTGGACTGAATCTAGATTCTGAACAGTAAAGGCATTACATCCCTTACTTGAAAAGCGTCTTAGACTCTCTTCTCATCTATGAAGCCCTGGGATATAGTTGAGAGAAGCTTATCAAGGCCGTCTGTCCCATGGAACTCACATCCTCACGGGGCAAGGCAGCAGACCAACTAGTAGCTAAAGCAGAAATGTAAGTTCTGTAAGAAGCAGAAGCATGTGTGACGGAGGGTCAGGGCTAGCTGATGTGAGGCTAGGGACAGTGCCTTGAGATAGTGACATGATTTCAAACCAGAAAAGGTTTCAAACAGTGAAAGAGCCCAAGATGCCTCTGCCTGAGGCCAGCCATTCCAGGAAGAGGGAGAAGCACACACACAGCCCCTGGGGGCTTCAGGCTTCACCGCCAAGAGGATGAGGAGACAGGAGTGACAGCTGCTGTAGAGGTTGGACCGCTGAGGCAGGTGGGGTGAGGTCAAAAAACCTGATGACTGTTTAAATTCAAACTATTAACACTCCTCAAAATAATCCCGCCCTTTTGAACACACTTGCCCCATGGTTCTTGCCACCTTTGGAAGCACTTCTGGTTGTCTTCTTTCATGAGGGTCTTTAATTGTGCTGTTGTGGACTGTTTCTGTGCCTTGAATTGACTCAAAGTATTCACCTTTCATGGTCATTTTGATTTGAGGAAAGAGCAAGAGGGTGGCATGATGTCAGATATGAAGAACAAGCCAGATGAGGACACACTGAGATTTTTTTATAACCCTGCCTTTCCGTTGCATGGCACTTGACAGGTGCCTTTGATCATATCTCATAAAGACACTTAGGAAGGAGGACTCCCAGAACTGCTGCAGAAAGTGGCAAGAGCGGGACCAATGATAACACATCTTTACCTACAATAAATTTTTAAAATTTTGGTCACTCCTTGGGCATGAAATGAGAGAGGGGGGATTTCCATTCGTAGCAATGCAGTGTCCCCTCGTTACACTCCAAGAGGTGTGGTCAGATGATTCCAAGCAGAGCAAGGAAGGGGCAAGACTGCCTTCAAGATGGCATTCCCTGGCATCCTGGAGCTCCCCAGGAGTGGCCACGTAGAGCTTGGCAAAGGGAAGTCTGCTCCACAGAAAGCCTGGCTGAGCCATTTTATGAGGCAGCAGTTTGTTCTTACACTAGGCTTTAGGAGAGAGGAGGTTGGGAGACAAAAAGCTTGTCACTTCCCTCCCAGACTTTCATAGTTCTGTGTTCCAAAGCAGAGCTAAAGTTCACTGGGGGGTGGGTTTGTTTGCATTTTCATTTCCTGCTGCTTTTTCATCTGAGCTTGCTTCTTAGGAATGGTTCTGTGCTACCATCTCTGGAGAGGACCCTTGGTTTCTTCCCAATGCTGTCTCCTCTCTCACCTCCCAAGTTAAGTCATGGGATTGCAGGCAGGAGCCGGACTGGGGTGTGTTCCCTTATATATTTGAAGCCTAGGCACACTGCATCATCGATCACATTCCTCCATGGCCCCACCGACTGCCTCAGCTGGGTGCTCTCTGAACTAAAAGTCAGGCCCATAGTCGCTTTCACTTCCTTGCGAGTCTTCCTCATTTGACCACTGACCAGCTGACAAAGTCTTGCCACCAGCCAGCCGCCCAGCGAGGACCACTCTTATCAGCTGGGGAGCAAACGCAGGGCAGCCACAGACTGAGGTGGGAATTCCAATCTGACCTCGCAGTTCTAACCTCTGAATCCTGGGAGGGCCCCATAGGGTGGGGGAGTGGTATTCAGTGTGGTGAATGCAATGGACCATTTTTAAAATATGTTTTTCTTGTATTGCTGGAGAGGCCTTATTGCTATTAGCTGCCTTTGAATGAGAAGGCAGCTCTGAAGATGTGCGCCCCAGTCCCAGTAGGGTTCAGAAGTGATTCTGTATTTATCGATAATCGTGGTGCTCCATGTGCTGGTCCCCTAAATGAAACCCTGGTTGTTGAAATTAGAAAATATAGCACTGAGGGTCTTTTGTGTGGTTCCTTTTTCTTTTCTTGTTGATACAATATTTATTGAAAATTAAAAAGTAACCTATTCAAAAAAAAAAGTTTATTTGAATAAGATCATCTTTATTAGCTGAGGATGGCGGGCACATGTGCAAGTGCTTTGTGCTCAGACTGATGTCGAGTTCCTGCCCCAGAACTGGTGTCAACTAGCTCTGGGGCTTGAATTGGGTCTGCTTCTAAGTTTCCCTGTATCTCAGATGAATGGCCCTTCATAGATGCTATCTAGGATTCTTTCCATTTATAAGCTCCACAATTCTATTTCTACTAAAGTTATTTTTCTTTGGAAATGAAGTGAATTTTGTGCTCACATGATGATACTTCATTTTCCTTTTCCTGCCTGCTCATGGAACCCAGGGAAATGGGCCACATGGGAAGGCTTTCCCACCATCTGTCACTACCAAGTATACCTCTGCAAGGTTATGACCTGAGGCTTTGGGTTGGAGTTTATTTTTTTGAGGCAGGGTATCACTACCTAATGCAGGCTAGCCTTGAATTAGTTTATGTAGCCCAGACTGGCCTGAAACCCATAGCGATTCTCCTGCCTCAGTCTCCTGAGTGCTGGGATTACAGGCATGTGCCACCAAGCCTGGCTTGGGTTGGTTTTTAGCGCTGCCATTTATAAATCCTGTTATTTATCACCTACTGTCAGTTTATAATTTATCCCATAATATTTGAGTAAAGAGAATCCTTACCTTGTGGGAATACCCTGAATACTAAATGTGAGAGGACTGAGCTCCATACCTGGATTTTAGAAAGTGCTAGTGACAGAACTTGTCTTATTAAAATGCCCTTGCTGGTACCAGGGACATAGAAGGCACAGAGGAGCCAGAGGTCCCTCCTCTTCATTTCCGCTCCCCTCAATCTGTAGAATATTTCTGCCAGGTGTTTGTTACTAGATTTTTCACTGCCGCTTGTGTCTTCTTTACAGTGGGTTGTGAAGCTGTGCGTGGTGTCCTACCCCTTTAATCCCAGCAGTTAGGGACCAAGACAGGAGGATAGTCCTGAGTTCCAGGCCAGCCTGGGCTACATAGTGAATTCAAGGCTAGCCTGAACTACATAGCAAAACCCTGTCTCAAAAATAAATTAATTAAATAAATAAATAAATAATGTGTTAGTAATCATGTTCTCTTCTTTTTAAAAAATGTTTTAAGGGGGCCGGGGAGATGGCTCAGTGGAATAAGCGCTTCCCTAGCAACTGCAAGGGCCTGAGTTTAATCCCTGGTTCCGCCAAAAAAAAAAAAAATGTTTTAAAAGAAAAACTGAGCATGTACAGATTTCAGAAGAGTTTAACAATCTGTCTACTTCTAAACAAATAGGGACCTCAAAAGTGACTTATTTCATTCCTCATATATCATTTAAAAGATGTTAAAACATTTTTGGGGGGAGGGGGCAGTTCTGGGGGGTTAAACAAATACCCTGTGCATACTAGGCAGGTCCTGTACCACTGAGCCATCTTGCAGCCCTTTTAATTTTTATTTTGAGACAATACCTTGGTAAATTGCCCAGGCTGACTCTGAGCTCACCGAGCTCTGGCCTTTGCCTCCTGAGTACTTAGATACTTCCTATGGTGAAGTACCTTCTGGAAAATAACATAGCTAATGAGAGAAAATATGATGCTGAGCCAGAGCTCAGCTGCCTTAGAACTTCTGCGCGAGTCCCATCAGCACTCAGGCACCAGCTTCCTGGTGTGTACAATGGTCTACAGGTTAACAGTGCCAAGTGCCACACTCTTGGTCTGCAGCACAGCCATGCCCTGTTGGCCTGGGTTGTGTCTCTCCTCAGGTACTACGGGAGCTACTGAGTCAGAGTTTGCTCACTCAGACAACCACACTCCCAAATCCAGGCAGGTAATACACTTGGGTGAGCCGGAGCCTCGGCACCTGGTCTAAAGAGGGAGCTGTTTTTTCATCTGTGGAGGAAATCAAGCCCAGTATTTCTAGATCTTGCCATTAGTCAAAAGAAGCTCTCCAGTTAGATGTGTTGGTCCACATCCATAGTCCCAGCACTGTGAGAAGCTGAGGCAGGAGAAGAGCACACTGGAGCCTAGCCTAGGCAATGGAGTGATTTAGCCAGATCAAAATTCATCTAACACTTTTGACCTGTGATTTACATGTGTGACAATCGGGCTTTCTAGTGCTATTGACAATCAAATCTTCCTGACCTCCCAGAGAACCATCCTCACACAGGGAGGACACAGTGAATACGGAACCATGATGGGTAGACCGCTGCCCACTGCCAGGCCTGCCTGTCCTCTGCAGGGACCCTTTCTGCTCTGTGTCTCATGTTGTGGGCAGACATTGGTTCACAGTCCTTCCCACGTGTCAGCCTGTCCTGTTATCTGTGTTGTCGTTCCTGGCCAAATCAGTGACCACAAGGAGACAGCTCTCCCCAGCTAGTGACACCATTTGAGTCTGTCCTTGGAAGGCTTTTGCTTCAATTTTGGTTTACATTCCTACAGTGTCTTATGAAGATACTGTTGCTTGCAAAAAATGGAATCCAAGGGCTGGCAAGATAGCTCAGTGGACTAAGGGCCTGCTTAGACAAGCTCCGGGACTTGGGATCCATCTCCAGAACCACATGCCGCACCAGCCCCATCCCTGGGCACACTGGGCCTGCCACCAAGAGTGGGCATGATGGTGCATTTTCCTATAATCTGAGTGATGGGGAGGCTGAGACGGGAGGATCACTGTGAGTCCAAGCTGTGTAGTGAGACCCTGTACCAAATAAATAAATAAATAAATAATATTTTTGGAAATGGATTCCAGCTTAGGTTAGAGAAAGAAAGAAACAAGTGGGTCATTGTAGGAATTCAGGCTGTTTCATTGAATTCAAAGACAAGAATTTGGCCAGGCCAGTAGCAAGAATGAGAAGTTACTAAAAAGACTTTAGGACTCCTAACAGCAGCTCTCCAGCTTTTCTTGCCTCCTTCTAGCTACTTATCTCTCTCTCTGTCTCTGTCTCTCTCTCTCATTCTTTCTGCAGCATTCTCTCCACACAAGGCAGACAAAGGATGTCCCATAGTAATTTGACTTTCATCCTGTTAGACTCAAGTCCAGATTCCCTGGCTAAAATTCAGAGAAGTTGATTGGACAGTGTGAGTCAGGAGTCTATTCTTGGTCCAATCAGCTGAGGCCAAATGACAGATCAAGTTGTAAAAACATGTTTACCATTGCCTTTGTTTGTAATGAGATGGCTAGATGCATCAATAAAGGCATTTATTGTTTAATAGGCTATAATAACATTGTTGGAAAAAGGAATATTGATTACTTGGAGGAGGTCCAAAAGAAAATAGGAAGGTAAAAAAAGATGACTGTTGAAGTCAAGAAATAAATTTACTTGGATTATGGGACAACAGAGTGGCTTAAATAATAACATTGTCTTTAATGGACTTACATTTTTAAATTCTGTGAACATGATTTTATAATATTTTTCTGTAGGGTATGAACTTAAAGTTAACTTTTGTGGGTTGTTTAACAAAAGAAGTAAGGGCCAGCCAATTAGCTCAGGGGATTAAAGTGCCTGCTTAGGCAGACACAGGAGCCAGGAGTTTGATCCTTTGGCCTGCCTATGCCAGCCCCACCCCTGAGGTGCACTGGGACTGGGCATGGTGGCAGATGCCTGTAATCCCAGCACGTGTGAGGCTGTAAACAGAAGGATTACTAGGAGTCCAATCTATGCAATAAGACCCTGTTCACCCTGTCCTAAATACAAAAAAAGAAAAAAAGTAGAATGATATAAACATACACATTTATTTCCCACTTTTTTCCTCCTATAATATAGACAACTAGAAGAAAGAGTTGCTTCTTTTGGTGTAGGGGAGAGTTTGAAATAAGGTCAATTCAGCCTGGCCTTGAGCTCACTACGTAGCCCAGACTGGCCTTGAACTCATGCCAATCCTCCTGCCTCAACCTCCCAAGTGCTGGGATTACAGGTGTGAGCCACCATACATGGCAAAAGGGTCGTTTCTTTCTTCTCTTATTTTTTCTTTCTTTCTTATGGTGCTCGGAATTCATCTCAGAGCCTTACACAAATCTTTCAGCACTGAACAATACCTCCAGTGCCCTTATTCAAATGTGATTTGATGTTTTTTTTCTTTCCCAGGTGACTTTGAAGAGATAATACCAAAATTTGTGCCTTCATTTACTAGTCTATAGAGTAAGGGTATCTTCCTGTCATTGTTTTTTTAGGGGAGCTTTAATGAGATAATGTAAACTGCCAGGTTTGGTTCCTATAGCTTCCAGAGGTTTGTTCTTTTCCCTTTGCTTCTCGAGGCCCCACCTGCAGATGGCCTCCCCAGGTACAAACTCACTAGGTCAACCTACTGGTGACTCGGCAGCCCTCTAGATTCAGTGCCTTCTCAAGAGATATCTTAACCCCACGTAGATGACAAGGTTAATGAGCACAGCAGGGATACACTAAAAAAGGACAAACTTTCTTGACATTGTGATACTCCGTGTTAAGTTTAATGTAGTGTTTTTCTTCTGGTAATAATGCATGCATCACATTTATGCAAGCATACCCACAAATCAAGATATTGTCATTTGGAAAATAAAACACTGACTCAAGTAGAAACATGGAATTTTCTTTGAGGAAGGAGGCCTACTTGTCGTTTTATATGCGTTTTCTACTGTGGTGCACTGAGTGAGCATTATGTTTTCAATATGTAGCATGATCTTTGCATTTCACTTTTTCTTCTTTTAAACCCAAGTTAATGTGTAAGAAATCTGCTTCTATTTTGAGGCCAGCCTGTGCTACATAAGCAAGTTTAAGTCCAGCCTACATTACATGCAAGAGTCTATCTCAAATAAACAAAAACAAACCAAAAGGGAGGAGGGGCGACCCATTAGGGACCCTCCTGTCTCTCAGAGGCTATTCCCCCACCCCCCTACTTTTTTTGTGGTATTTTAGGGAAAGATCTACAGTGTGTTCAGGGTCTCACTACTAAATCAGACTCGAAGTGATCCGCCTGTTTACAGCTTCCCAAGAGCTGGGATTAAGGCGTGCCACCATGCCCAGCCTCCAGAGCTAGTCCTCTTTCCCATTCCTTTTCTCCAATAAATGTTCTTACTCTTGTAAAGAAAAAGAAATCTGCTTCTAGCAGGGCACGCTGGAATACACCTGTAACCCCAAAATCTGGAAGGCTGAGACAAGAGGATCATTGTGAGTTCAAGGCCAGCCTGAACTGTATAGCAAGACTGTATGGCAAAAAAGTCTACTTCTGGCCAAGTTCGTTGATGATCTCAGCTGAAGCCACTGCAGGCTGAGCACATCTCATACAAAATAAATGATAAATTAAGTTTATAGGTGTGTGCTCAGCACCAGCTCTGATCCACCCTTGCTATCTTGTCCCCACAGATGACAGAAGGCAGACACTGCCAGGTGCACCTCCTGGATGACAGGAGACTGGAGCTGCTGGTCCAGGTAGGTGTCAACCAGCCCCTCTGAGTCCTAAGCCCTGTACTTGGGCTCAGGAGTGGCTACGGGAAGAAAGGCAGCTGACAAGCCAGGAAGCATGGCCTTGTCCAGCACAGCTGCTGCAGCCTGACATACTTAGAGATACGGGTTTGTCTTGGCTGGAGCACTGCGGAGCTGTGACCCTGAGTGAGTGGCTGTCCTCTGACTCCCTCATTGCTCAGTCCAGGGCCACAGTGCTTCTGTGAAAAGGTTATTGAGTGGTGGCTCCCACATCCTGCTGGTTCCCAGATACATGCACTAGTGAGTGAGACTCCTGTTTCCACTGTGACCTAGGGTAAGGGAAGCCTTGGTCCTGGGACTGGGGTGACATAGATGATGCTCTGTCACAGATGATATTCCATTCTTTGGTGCTTTCTGTATGCCCAGCACCCTGGACAAAAAGCTCTGGGAAGTTATAGAGGGTTCTGCAGACAGGCACTACCACTAGGCTTCTGTCCTCGTCCACCCTGCACTCCCACCCCTCTGAGATGTGTCCTCAGTCCCTCCAAATGGGCTTCAACCAGAATGAAAACAGGACCATTGCCTGTTGTTTCTCCAGAGTACAAGTTTCAGTCTAGATTTCTGCCCTTTTCCCTTTCCTTTCTTCCTTTTCCTTCCTCCCATTCGCTATCTCACCCTCCCCACTTCCTTGCTACTTTCCTTAAATCATGGCCATCTTTTCTCCTCCTGCAGAAGAGCCCTCTGCCTTCTATATGCTGCTTCCCAGCTTCTCTGGCTCAGAGTTTAGGGGTCTTCCCTGAGTGCCCCCATACAGAGACCCCTTACTCCCCAAGTCCGGCAAACCCGGCACCAGTCACCCCTTTCCACGCTCTGGGAGATTCCCAGCCCTGTTTTCCCTGCCAGGCCCAGATGCTGAGCAGACCAGCACCTCCCTCTCTGGAGAACAACAGACTCTTGGACTCCTCAGGCTCCAGGTGAAGGCAGAACCAGATTCAGAACCTTGGCCAAAGCAATGCAACCCCTTTGCCTTGGTCAGCTCACTTATAAGATGAAAGTAAAAAGCCCCACCTCATGGGCATATTACTATAGGAGTAAGTGAAATGATATAAGCTCAGGACAGTGAATGGAAGACCTGCTTGTTACTGCCGTTGTTAGTTCTGTATGTAGCCCTGCACCCCTGAGTTCTGAGCCTCTTTGATTGGCCACCACCAGGTAAAATGACTTTTATAATACTGCTAGCAAGTAGGAGTAAAGGATTTAGTCACTAGCATCATGCTATATATAAAAGACTACTGTTTTCTAAGCACCAACATATTAGTAAGCACATTGTGGCCATAGAGAGGGGAAAAGTACAGTATTCAGGTGAATTGCAAATTCATGAAAGAGAAACTATCTTGTTGATATTCCCAGTCCCCTCTCTGCTCCTTCACAGAACTCAAAGAGAACTCTCTAGAGTGGCTGAACCTAATGAACTAATGGGGCAGGAATTTAAATACAAATAGGCAAGCAAAAACCACTTTACACTGTATCAGACTCAGGAGGCTGAGGCTAGAGGATCACTGTGAGGTTGAGCCTGGGATACATAGTGCACTCGAGGCCAGCCTGAACCACACAGCAAGACCCTGTCTAAAAACAAACAAAAAACTGTATGGCCAAAGGGAGTGCCAGCAGCAGTAAGAGAAAGCTGTCGTAGGCCAAGTGTGGTGGCACATACGTGTAATCTCAGAATTGGGAGGCTCAGACAAGAAGATTGCTGCAGGTTCGAGGTCAACCTGGGTTGCAAAGTGGGCTCACATCCAGCCTGCGCTGCAAAGTGAAACCCTGTCTCAAAAAGATAAAAGAACAAGAACAGAAGTAGCCAACTTCATTCTAACTCTTCTAATCAATTGTTGGTTTTTTTTTTTAATTTTAACAGCCCAAACTTTTGTCAAGGGAATTGTTGGACCTTGTGGCTTCACATTTCAACCTGAAAGAAAAGGAGTATTTTGGAATAATGTTTATAGATGACACGTAAGTGTTTTAACAGCTTTCATTTATTTGCCTTTTGCTGGGACTTTTGCCTTTTGGTGGGACTGGGGATTGAACTCAGGCCCTTGCACTTGCTAGGGAAGTGCTTATTCCACTGAGCTATTTCCCCAGCCCCTCTACTGACTGACATTCATAATTAACAAAAACAAACAAATAAAAGACACATGAGGGGCTTGGGGATGTCCTGCCTAGTTAAAAATTTCTTAACCCAGGATTTCCCCCCACCCACGAATGCAAAGGGAGAAGAGGAGGAACATTAGACATTTGAAAACTCAAAATACCATTCTAAATGTTATAGGGCATTATGGGCTTGCAAATGTAGCTCAGGTATACTAAATGCAAGAAACAGTAAATTTTTCTTCACTCATCTTGAAACTAAATTAATGTTATGGTGTTGGTGGCAAGAAAGATTAGAAGTACATGTGTGGCAATCTAAAAATATATATGTAGTTTAGGATATGTATGTAGATGGCTTAGTGGAATAAGCACTTCCCTGGCAAGCTCAAAGGTCTGAGTTCAAACTCTGGTTCTGCCAGAAAATAAATAAATAAATAAATAAGTATATGGTTTAATAGGGATGGACTTCCTGACAAGAGCTTAGGTCTGTCTTAAGTTCCCCTTTTACATTCAGTTTCTTTTTGTTTTTCCATTTGATACCATAAATGGTTAGAAATTGTGTGTGTGTGTGTGTGTGTGCACATGCACACACGCACATGCACATATGTATGCTGTGTATCTACATATTTTTCTCAACAACTTAAATTGTCTTTGAAATGATGCTGATACAATATGTAAGAACAAATTCCTGAAAATATAAAACTCTATGTCAGTGAATGTGTTTGAGTTATTAGCCCTTTTCTTTGTCATATATATATGTGTCTGTCTGTCTGTCTGTCTATTTCATGATAACCTAATTTGTCCACATTTTATGTGACTGGACATATCATCAGAAAAATCCTTCTCCTTTCTGGCCATAATTTCCAAAGAGTTCCTTAAATATTAACATTTAAGAAAATATGTTCCAGACACAAAATCTGTTGTCCAACCACCCCAGCATTCTTTCCACAGCTCTCTGTTTAAGTGTTTTTTCATTTCTTCAGTTCAACCAGGTGGAAAATAATTTCAAGAAAGAGTGCGTTTGTGTTCCACACCAGGTGGTTTCTTGCTATTTCCAGCTTTGGGTGGGCCGCTTGCCTCTGATCTCTAGGAACTGCCTGCAGCCTCTGAGCTAGAGCTGGGAGAGGTTCACACAACTGTTAGGAGACATAGAAAACGCTGAGAACTTAGGTTATAGTTGTTAGTGTTTCCAGAGAATGGTGAAGCAAAGCAGAAGCGGTGGGGGGGGGGGGGGGCATCACAGGCTTCCTGTGAGGCACGGAACAGCTTTGGTCACCTCCCCTCTGCTGGCTGAAATGGGAACTGTAGCCATTCATCAGCCACAGGAAAGCCAAAACCAGTTCCTGGGAGTCTGTGATTACACAGGGACGCACTGCGCACACACACACACACACACACACACACACACACACACACAGAATCTGGAAGTGAATGAAAGAATAGCAAACAGTACAAGACCTAAAACCATAAATACATAATGGCTAAGTTATATGGTATAGACTGTAATTGCTGTAAACACTATAATTTAGGAGAAGGTCACATAGAGTTGAGACTAAAAGTGTGGATACTGGAGTCATTTATTTGTTTGACAAATATTTCCTGAGTGCTCACCAAAGGCCAGCTGTTGCTCTGCATCTAACAATTCTGTGTGTCCATGGAGCTGCTGTTGTAGAGATGTGCTCTACCCTAGCAGGCAGACATAGACAAATGAGAGAATGCCACAACTATAACTGAAGAACACAAAGTGAGAGGCCATCAGGAAAAGTGTGGGGTGGGCTGTGTTCCTTTCATTGTCAGGCCTACAACCATCACCAGCCACTGCCCAAGAATGAGTGACTGCTCACATGGTCTACCTGTAATCCCAGTAACTTTGGGGACCAACAGAGCTGAGGCAAAAAGGTCACAAGTTTGAGCAACTGAGTGACTTAGGGAGACCCTGAGCCCACTATTAAAAAAAAAAAAAAAGGTGAGGGCAGAGAAGGACGCCAGGGGCAGACAACATGAATATTTTAGTCATGTGATTTTAGGGCAGTTATTTGACATTCCTGACATGGGTTTTCTCATCTGCACCATGAAATCTAATAGTAGCTATGTAGTGAATACCACATAAGGCATCTAGAATGTGATACTGAATTATATAGGACTAGTTGAGCAAGTCAGGCTTGTGGTGCCGTAGCACAGCCATACAATGAACGGGCCCTCGCTTCCTGTTGTTAGCTGTCAGGGCAGTAAGAGAATGTGCAGGGGACTTAGGGGGGGCAGGGTGCCTTCTTCTGGGGGGGTCCCAAGAGTGGAGCCTAGCAGGTGGACTTTAGAGGAGAGAGAATGTGACCTTCCAGCAAGAGTCATTTGGGGACAGAGGCACAGACACAGGAATGAGCACAGTGCATTTGCTCTGTGTGAAGACACCACCCAGTCACAGCACAGGAGGTGAGCCGAGGACAGGGTCACGGGTGACCCTGGGACTCACAGAGATGGCGGAAGTGCCCCAGGCTGGAAGGAGGCCACCCAGAGGAGCAAGAGATTTATGAGCACACTCCAAATGCTGAGCAGGCTGTGGGACTCGTGCTGGGTTGGGAAAGAAGGTTCTGAACCCCTGAAGGCTTTTGGAAGAGCCCCAAGCTGAGATGAACAACAGCCAGGCAGTATATAAATCCGGCATCTAGGGCCAGGGATATGGCTCAGCACCTTAAGCACCTGCTTGGCAAGCACAAGGTCCAGAGTTTGATCCCTGGTACTGCAAGAAACAAAAGACAAGAAAAGATAAGTCAGGCATCCAGTCTTCTTCAGAAAGAAAAGGAATGACTCCTGGAAGACCTGTACTGCATCCTCCTCCCTGCCTGGGGGTTCCTCTCTAACACTGCACCACAGAGGTGTGGCAAGGATCAGACTTCTGCAGAGCCCCAGCCCAGCTCCTCCCCATGCAGCACACCCAGTCTATTTCTGACTCTGGCTATATTGATTTTTGCAATTATGAGTTGGGCTTTTGGGAGGGAAGGAAAAATTTGCCATTTCCACCTTGCTGGGGAACAGGCCTGGAAAACTGCTCATGCCTAAGGGTGTCTCCTTGGAATGTCACAGTCACAAGGCTGGCTTTTTTTTTTCTTTCTTTCTTTCTTTCTTTCTTTCTTTCTTTCTTTCTTTCTTTCTTTCTTTCTTTCTTTCTTTCTTCTTCTCTGTCTGGTAAATATATTTGGAAAGCATTTTTTCAGCACTCCCCTCCTCCTCCCACACGAAGCCACCAAGTGGGATCCCTCCCAAGGTGCTGTCGAGTGTCCTTTTCCAGTCCAGACGCCACATCAGCCCTGCGCCTTTGGTGAACTTCTTTAAATAGAGTAAGCCGGAGCTGAAGTCAATGAAACTAGCTAGTGCGTCTGCTCCCGCCAATGGCAGAAATGGAAAAAATAGATGCAGTTACATAACGAGTAGTAATGACAGCCAGCAGAAAGAATCTAAGGGGATCTAGGGGGCGGGAAGATTTCCCAGATAACTGGACACAGTCCCTGGTGCCTTCCCGGGATCTGGGTGCAGGGCGCACCTTCCTCCCCTAGAGGGCAGTCCCGCTCTCCTGTGGTGGCGGCCCCTCCATTTCCCCATCGTGGTAGTTTTTTCTTCCAGTAAGGTTCTGCGTTTTGAAAGATTTTACTGAGTAAGCGTTGTGTATAAGGAAATAAAGAAGAGGCTACCGCGCAGCTGGGGTTCTGATCTCCGTCCCTGCATAGCCTCGTACTTTTGGATGGAATTTTATCCAAAAAGAACAGGTTTCTTTGGTTGGTCTGCAGAGGCTGTGAAGGCAAGAAAGGTATGCTTGTCTGCTCAAGGTGATTAGATCTCGTGTTTTCTAAAGAGAACACCTGGGGCTGGGGAGATGGTTCAGTGGAATAAGTGCTTCCTTGGCTAGCACAAGGGCCTGAGTTCAATCCCGGGTTCCGCAAAAATAAATAAATAAATAAAAAGAGAACACCTGAAAGGGTTATAAGCCATCAGTATCTCCAGTGAGTTACTATTGTGGGGACTATTCATCTTAGTCTTCAGGGCGTTTTCGTGATAGTGAGATTATAAGATCTAAAAATCTAATTTCCAGCATATAATTTCAAAAATTATATTACCCACTGCGTCTTTTTAGAGAAACGTTGAATGTCAAAGCTGACACAGTCCCATTTGTTTACTTCGCATTTCACCTGTCACCTATTCACAAGAGATAACTCAACTTTGTAACTGGCTTTAAATTGCAGCAGAACTACACCAAAAACTTGTCATGCATGTTTAAGAGTCTTTGCACTGTGCTTCTGTGGCTGGCCTAATAGGCTTGTGCTATACATGTCATTAGGAACTTGCTTCTTTCATTCTTACCCGTACAACTTCAAATATATTGGGCCCTTGCACTGATAGTGGTTGGACAGGATACTACGTCGCCTTCTAGTACTATGGACAACCACTAGGAAGATAACAAGTTAGAAAGTATTAATTATTGAAACTGTGCTATAATTCAGCTTTAAAAAAAATAAGTATACAGCTACATTCTCTTAATTCATTGATTAGAGACATCTGCTATAATGCTTAATTCTGTAAGTAGAATATCATGTATGCACCTTATACGAAAACAAACCATTATGAAAACAATTTGCAATGTATTAATTATTGAATCTGTCCTGTTAATTTTATTTGAAACTGTCTCATTGCTATTTGTTCTTCAATAAAATAAAATAAAACTTAAATAAAAATTAAAAAACCCAAATATATTATGCCTTTTAAATGACGCCACATCTTTTCTGTAATAAAAGAAAAAAGGTCAATTCAAAGTTAGTTCCATTTGTCATAAGAAAACTTATATTGATATTATGAAAACAGTTTGCAATGTATTAATTTATCAAATCCATCTTGTCAAGGTATCTTAAAACTGACTCATTGATATTTGTACTTCAATAAAACAAAAATTAAAAATAAAAATAAATAAAAGAAAACTTATATTGAGACCAAGTACTAGACTATACCCTATTTCATGTGATGTAAAACACACATTTGAATATCTCAAGTTGGGATGTCTAAAACAGTGGCTTCCTGAAAGGTGTGGCCAAGCACCCCTATAATCCCAGCACTCGGGAAGCTGAGGCAGGAGGATCACCATGAGTTTGATGCAAGGGCTACATAGTGAGGTAAACTATGTAGTGAGACCTTGTACAAACAAACAAACAACTAAATAAATAGCAATAACATCCTAAATTTGAAATATAGTGTAAGAATTTCTTTCTTTCTTTCTGCAGAACCAGGGATTGAACTCAGGCCCTTGCACTTGCTGGGGAAGTGCCTATTCCACTGAGCCATCTCCCCGGCCTAGAATTTCTTAACTTTAATTCTTTGAACTTCCCCCCACCCTCATGCACAAAAGCATGAGTAGCTCTAAAATGTTCTTAACACTATGTATATCCACTTAATTTTTTAATAGTAGTCCTCGAAGTGAACCTAGAGCTTATTATGAGCAGCCTTCCCTTGTAATTATGAAATCAACGATGCATTTTTCCCAGTGGAAAAACAAGAAAGTGACAGAGACTGCTCTAAGGTTATAATAAATGCTAATTAACCCTCGAGTTTTGTTTTCTCCTGTTTTGGAATTTGCAGGTTCAAACTCCAGCTCTGCCACTATCCTTGAAGAGTTACTATATAAATGTCACCATTCAGGTAAAAAGTTCTAAGATGGTGAACAAAGAGCAGTTGCTCAACAAAGAGAACTATCCCTGCTTTTCTTATCTTCCACCCGCCCCCCATGCAGGGGACGCAACTAGGACCTTTGTACTGTGGTATATCTCAAAAACTTTTTTTAAAGACAGGGTCTCACTAAATCACTAAATTGTTCTGACTAGGTTTAAACTTGCCTTCCTTCTGCCTCAGTCTCCCAGAGTGCTTGAGATTATAACCCACCACACCAAAGCTCAGTTTTGTTTTTGTATATTTACTTAAGAACCAAAGCAGGTTGAAGCATTTCTCCCGGCCCGCTATAGAGTCGGCTGCGAATTGGCCCCGTATCTCATGTGTATGTGAGTTGGATTTTTATGTAAGCAAATAAAGTGGTCACTGGTTGGACAACCTTGGAAAGGATGTGTGAATGATCCACAGTGTCCTCAGTCCTTTTGATCCCTTGGAAGTGAAAACCTAGAGACAGTTATATACACCTGTGAACGTGATGGGGCTCTTGAGCACGCAGACAGCTGCTCATGTATCAGTAAGCCCCTCTGGTGGCCCCAGAAGCAGCAGAGAGCGTTTGTCCCTGCACCTTCTCACAGGCTATGATACTGGAGCTCTGTCAGTTTGACCTCATGAAACCAGAACTTTTCTCCTTTTTGACTACACTATTTCATATTTAATAAGAATTGAAAGATTAATTAGTGTTGCCCAGTTTTTGACCTCCCCAAAGTAACCAGCCTTACCAGTCTCTTATCCTCTCAGAGAATTTTTATAGCTGGGCGCATCTATATATCATTCTTTTAATTAATTTACAGTAATGGCAAAGGACTATGCTTATTGTTATGCATCCTGTGCTTTTACATTCCATATTATGTCTCAAAAATTGGACCTAATAAGCCTAGAAACAGGTTCTGTGGCCTACTTAGACGGCACGTAACTCACTTTGGGTAATTACCTTAACAAAACCCTACAGGACATTTAGGTGATTGCAAGTCCTTTAGCGAACGCTCCAATGCCATGTGAGTCCGTGCATAGATCCCTTCTGAATTGTGCTCGCTATCTCGATAAACCCCGAGAAGTGGAAATGCTGGCCCACAGGCAGGAGAGCCTATGATCTGTGGTGGGTGGAGCTCCCCCTCGGTGTCCGACAGTAGCTGCTCCCCCAGCTTTGCCAGCGAGCTCTTCTCTGAATCTTTCTCCTCTGCTTTGCTGTCACAGAGGTCAGCAGAACTGGCTGCAGTTAGATCTCCGGGTTCTGGACCACGACTTGCCCAAGAAGCCGGGACCAGCAGTCTTGCACTTCGCTGTCAGGTGCGTACGCAGGAGCACACACAGCAGCGACCCCTTCCTTTTGTTTGGGATTCTATTTTAATGTTTCTGATGATCAGAGATAAAGATAATAGTCAGGGACATCTATCAGGAAGGCATGTGGACAGGATGTGCCACTGTCTTTGTCTGGTGACCGAGTTGCCATAGATACTGCGTTGAGCGGCTTTCTATGAAGGTAGAATTGCCTTCCTCGCTTCCTCAAACCCTCTAAGATCAATTTAAGGCTGAAAAACATGAGTGATGTATTTTAATATGTAAGTCTTTTCTTAATAAGCTCTCAGGATTCCCATTATTTGAAACATGGCAAGCGTGTGCTGTTACATTTTGTGTTATAATAATATTTTCTCAAGACTTGGAAATAATTGACTTTTATACAGTTTCATGCCTCATGGGAAGGGAGATAAAGCACAAACAAACATTCGTGAAAAGAATTATCTTAACAGTTCAGAGACCAGAATTCTGATTCCACGCCAAGAGACAACTGAAAATGATCCCGGGACCCCTGACTTGTTCTCTGGCTCTGTGTGGCCCAGGGGCTTAATCTTGTCCTGGAGTGGATGCATTTCGCTGACTCAGGGGTCTGCCGAGCCACCTTATCACCGAAGGCTCAGCGCTAAGTGCTGCCACCTAGCGTACGTCGAACGCTGTAAGCAGTTGGCACCCGTGTCCCCTGACTTAATGTTTGTGATACACAAACACCATTGAGCTGAGAGCCCCTCCCGAAGTTCTGGCACTCTCCAAGCATCCTGAATTTGATAAAAAAAAATTTCACAATAAATCTCATTTCCTTGCCTGGAAGCCAAATATAATTTTTTTTAAAAAAAATAAGCTTAAGGTGATAGCTTTTTCACCAGTTTGTTTTCATAAACCTTTATCAACATGAAAAATGGCCCCATGTTCTGAGATCATGTTAATTTTGGAACAATGAAAATGAACTTTGCTTCATATCATGATGGTAAAAGGCCATTTCTATAATAAATTGGAAAAATGTTTTTTGTTTGTTTGGGATTTTTTTGAGACAGAGCTCACCGTGTAGCCCAGACTGGCCTTGAATGTGAGACGATCCTCGTGCATCAGCCCCCCAACCCCACCCAAGTACTGGGATTACAGGCGTGCACCACCATACCTGGCTAGTTCTCTAATCTAATCTGCTCCACGAAACCCAAAAGGGCGAGGATAATATGTCAACCATTTCTTTTTAAAGTATCTTTGTGTGTGTCTTGATAATTGTAGAGAATTGCTCTTTCTTACTCAACAAAAAAAGTGTTGACCATAATCCCCAATTTCAATTATTTTCCTATCAGGAATCTTGTTTTTCTTTTCTTTCCTTTTTTTTTTTTTTTTTTTTTTTTCTGTATTTTAGGGAAGTGTCTACAGGGTATTCAGGGTCTCACTACAAGATCCAACTTGCAGTGAGTCTCCTGTTTACAGCCTCCTAAGTGCTGGGATTACAAGTGTGTGCCGTCATGCCCAGTCTCAACTGCCATCTCAGCATGCCCCCAGGGGTGGGGGCAGGATGGCAGGCACAGGGATTGAACCCCTCGCCCTTGTGCCTGCTTGCAGGTACTTTAATCTGCTGAGCTATTTGGCCAGCCCTCTCTTTTGTTTTCTTTCTTTCCTTCTTCTTTTTTTTTTTTTTTTTTTTTTTGTTGTTGTTGTTGTTTCTTTGTTTTCTTTTCTGTGTGGGAACAAATCTTCAGTATGAAAAAGTGCGCAGAAATCCTAAGAGAAAAACATCAGTTTCCTCAAAAGATACAACTTGAATGTTTCACTCTTTGGAAATGGAGAAAACTTAAAAAAACAAACAAATAAAAAAACAATCAGGTCACAGAGAGGTTACACATTAATTATTAATCATGTATCAGGATATAGAAAAGTTTGTTTTGTTCAGGGAAAACATTTCCACATAAGCACAGTGTTTCTTCACAAAGAATCACATTATCTCTATAAACATGTCAAACTGTATGAAGATGCAGAGTAAAATGGAAAAGCCGTTCTTCCCAAGCATGATGCTCACCCCCATCCTACTCTGTTCCAGTCTATTTCTCGGCACAGCACGGCGGGCCACATTGGTGCCCCTGGCACTGGGGGCCTGGGGTACGAGGACTATGAATTCAAGCCCAGAGCGGGCAACTTATTGAGACCTTGTCTCCGAAATTGGAAAGTCCTGGGCTCCATCCCCACTGCCTCAATAATTAATCCTAGTGACAACAATTTCAGCACTCTAATTCTTCATACTGGCTTACATCAGCTTCGCAGCCTCCTCCTCTGCACTCTGCTGTTCCCATTTATTTGTATTAAATTTAGGTTGCAGGGATTGTCCCTGCACTTTTGTCCTTGTGCATGGGCTCATGAGTGTCATGAGCCAAAGCCTGTGTCCTTGGACAGTGTAACTAGTGCCTTTTAGTAACCAGGTGTGTGCTAGTTCTTTGCCAGCTGTTTTCTGGTCTATCCTGGGTCTAAAAACAGCAGAAGAGAAAACCCTGTGTTCCCTCCTGGGCAGTCACTCAGAAGGCGCTCCATTGCTTCCAGCAGGTTCCGGGGATTCCAGAGGGGCCAGATGCCTGGGCAGGAGCCTTGCACCTGCTCGGAGTCTTATCTCAAGATTGTCCCATAATCGCCTGGCATTGCAGCGCACTTCCCTTAACTACTTGCATATTCGCTTATCAAGGCTTTAATTATTCACTTAATTCATCCTCCCAACAGGATAGTGAGATCATTATAGTGTTTGTTATTACTCCAATTAAATAATTGCTGTTACTCCATTTAAACGAATGATAAAGCAAAACCACACACCAAAGAACCAGGTGCCCTAACTGACAGAGGTCACTAAGTGGAAGGAACACAGCTCTGGGCAGGGTGAGTGAAGGGACTTGTCGTGCAGCCCTGTGGAATTAGTTGCCTCTTGAAGGGGTTTGAGGCCTTCCATGAGGAGAATCCAGAATTGGTTGTTTTCATTCCAGGAGATGCTACCAGCTAAGGTGTAGAACAAATATTGGTTCTCTTGGGATGTTTGATCATCCTAGAGCCTCTAGAAGTGCAGGGGATTCTCTTGAGATTAGGCCACCCTCTCCAGAGTCCTGTCACCCCAGTGTGGCTGTGTGCTGGGGCCCAGAGCCCTCAGCCACAGCACGGAGGTGTGTGGTCACAGAGTAGTTAGCGCACAGTGAGAAAGCGGTCACGGGTTGTGGGAATCTCCTCACCATTGCTGATGTTTTTAACGCAAATAGTCACCAAAACCAAGGGCCAACAGTGCAGAGAAGGTCCCTAAATTATGGTATTCTGACAGTGAACAATGAATCACTGTCACAAAAACAATTGGATGAAAAAGTGCATTGCATTACATTTCAGAGTTTTTCCAGAAGATGCTGGGGCTTATCCATATCATCTTGGGAAATTTTTCAAACTATGCAGTGACTCCCCTTCAACCCCAAATCCCCCAACTCACTCTCATTCCTGGCCCAGATTTTGCTGCAGTGTGCTGTGGGGGAGGGTGTGTTGTTAAGGCCCTCTCCCCAGCCGTCTGTCCCCGTGTAAATCACCACTTCAGTAAGTCACTGTTATCAAGAGTGTTGTCATGTATCTGTCTTGGGCTCTTGGGTGACAGATATGCTATATCTGAAAAAAAAGATAGTGAACAGAAGTAGTGAAGGTGTAAACTGATAGCTGTGCCATGGGAAGAAGTTCACATTGTGTTAGGATTTCTTTTCAAGTTGGTATATATATATATATATATATATATATATATATATATATAATATATATATATATATGATATATATATATATGGTATATATATATATATATATATATATACCATATATATATATATATATATGATATATATATATATGGTATATATATATATATATATATATATATATATATATATCCCAGGGGAGCTGCATCAAGCTAGGAAAGTCCTTTTCTTCCCTATTTGCTTTCCTCCCTACTGTGTGATCAGTGGCAGCATGCTCTGGGCTGTTCCAGCGACCACCTGAGAACAGCAATGCCCAAGGCTAATGAATACATGGATCCCCGGGGCTCTAACTTTATTCATTCAGCTGCTAAGGAATTGCTGGGTTCCTACCAGGTGTCTGACCCCACACTGCATATATGCTGGGATAGGGCAGTGGCCAAAGAGAATGCCCCAGCCCTGCTGTTGTTGTAGCCCAGTGAGAGGAGGCTGACATTAAATATGGCTGCTTCTCCAAAGGCTGTCACTTACTTCTGTGAAGTCAGCTACCTCTCAAAGTGTCTCTGGCTTGCAATTTGGGAAAAACAGGATGAGTGGTATTGGGGGGGGAGGATACATTAGAGAGGAGGAATCGAAGATAGAGGTGAAACCAGGGCTTTCATGTTAATGGTAGGATCTAAGGTGACTTCTCAAGAAGTTGGCACTGAGTAAAGACAGGAGCAGGTAAGCCTGGCAGGCGTGCAGCTCTCCAAGAGGTTTACTCCAGGTCCAGAGACCAGAAGGTGTGTGGGCTCTGTGGAGGAACAGGCTGGGCATCTGCCAACCCTAGGAAGGAGTCATGTGGCTGAAAAGAGCCACAGAAAGGAGATGCAGCCGGGCATGGTGGCGCATGCCTGTAATCCCAGCACTCGGGAGGCTGAGGCAGGAGGATTGTTGTGAGTTCGAGACCAGCCTGAGCTACAAAGTGAGCTTAAAGCCAGCCTGAACTGCATAGCGAGACGCTGTCTCAAAAAGACAAAAAAAAAAAAAACGAAAGGAGATGCATAGGAGATGGCATGGGCCTGGGCTGCAGGGCACGGGGACCTGTGCTTCAGTGCTTCAGGGAGTCATGGGATTTGTGTTTTAAACACCCTCAACCAATCCATTGTTGAGAATGAAGTAGATGGAATCGTGGGGGATAGCGTGAAATTAATTAAGCAGCTGCTACAAGGGTCCCTGCAAGAAATAAGTGGGGTGGATAGAACCATGACTCCCCACAGGGCATGTGGTCTCAGGCACATGAGAATTGAAGAGAGCAGGGGACACACAATCACTACAAAACCTTTATGCACATTAAGAAACTATATACATATGCATATAGTTTAGTTGTAGAGATTATGCAAAAGAAAAATACTATACAGTTTTGCCCTCAAAAAGGTTTTTCAGGCTGGTCACATAGCTCAGCAGCTTAGAATGCCTGCTTAGGCAATCAAAGGAGCTGGGTATTCAACCCCCAGCGTGCTGTGCCACTCTCCCCAACCCATGGGGACACACTGAGATAGAGATTGAGACTGGGTGTGGTGGCACCATGCCTGTAATCCCAGCACCTGGAAGGTGGAAAACAGGAGAATCACTACGAGTCTGATCTGTGTAGTTGGATTCCGTAGACTCTGTACTAAATACAATTTTAATAAAAAAAAGTTTTCTTGCAGCTAGGTGTGCTAACTTACTCCTGTAATCTCAGCACTCTGGGAGGCTGAGATGTTAAGAATTTCAAGTTCAAAGCCAGCTTGGACAATTTATAAACTTACCAAGAACTGGTCTCAAAACAAAAATAAGCATGTAGGAAGAACTGGGGATGGAGATGATGTGAAAGCACTAGGTTCAGGCTCTAGTATAATGAAGAAACGCAGCATAAACCCTCTGGCAGGTGCCAGGGACATGTGTTGTCTTATTGACTCCTAAGTGAGGCCCTTCCGATTTGAGGGGTACAGCTTCTGGGTAATGTCCCCTCCGTGCAGCGAGCAGCTTGGAAACCAACTCCATCTGCAGGCAGAAAACATGGAAGGTAAGGCTCACAGCCTTCCCTTCATGATTGCAGCCTTTATCAGACACACGCCTTTTCTCTGGTTCTCAAATCTCTAGAACACAGGCTAAATATGTGTGCATGTTATATGTGTACAGACACACAGGAATTTATTGATGTGCTTTAATTTATTTAACCAGCTCTCCATTTCCATATGAGTCCGCACTCCCCCAGGTTTCTGGGGACTTCTGTGGGCTGGGGGTTGTTATCTCGCAGCTGCAAATCATCTTCCAAGAACACGCTGGCCTCCTGGGTAATGCAGTGCAGATGTGAGCATTTGAAAAGCTTGATAATGAGCGAGCAGGCAGGCATCTAAATCAGAGCGCAGGACTTGGCCTGACCTCCTGGAAACCTCTCTTCCCCTTGGAGAGGGCAGTGGGCGGCACGGCTGTACCACCCAGCTCCTGCTCCACCAGGATTTCGCTTGGCACCTTCCCTTCCCCTTCCTCTTCAGAGTAGCTTGCTGCCAACCCTGTGCAGTTGCCCTTCCCTCCCTTCTACTTCTCTTCCTCCCTCACTTTCCTGCTTGGTTTCCCAGGCCCTAGAATTTTAAGAGTGGCCCTCAATGCTGTAAGCTGAGAACTCCCAGTCTTAGTGGAGAGTCCTAGCAGGAAGCCAGGGGAAGATGCTGACAGTCGGAGCCTCAGGAGGGCTGTCCCTGGCCTGGCTTTGGAACATTAGTTTTTTGTTTTGTTTTTTTCCTGTACACTGAGTTGCTCAGGCTGGGTTCAAAATTGTGATTGTCCTGCCTCAGCCTCCCAGCAGGGATTACAGGCCCCTGGCACCAGGCCCAGCTGGAACACTAGACCTTTAGAAAGAGTTTAATTGAAAGGAGTAGCTCGGCTGTACCGCATGGGCCCCCATCATTCCACAGATTTTCTTTTTTTTTCAAGTGAGCCAAAGGTATGTAAGAGGTGGAAACTGTGGTGGACAGAGATTCACTGATGCAGAAACGTGCTCCTGAAATGTTCCAGGTCAGCAGAGCAGCTCTTCCATGAAATCGTCATACACATGCAAAAAGTGTAAAATCTTAGCAGGTGTTAGTCTCCAAGTAGAATACAGCAGTATCTTTCTTCTGACTTTTCTTTCTTTCCTACCAGAAACATATTGAGCAAATCTTTCTTTTTCATGCCATAAGAAGAGTCATAAAAAAAGAGATGAATGTGGGTAGACAGCTGTAAGTTACTTTAAAGCTCTCAGAGAGTCTGTGATATATGGTAACAAGAGGATAGGAAGGCGTCATCTTTCTGGGGGAAAAAGTGATTTAAAAGCCCCTGGAGCTAATGGATTCCTGCTGTATAGATGCAGCAGAGGCTCGCTGTGCCCCACCACCTCCATCCAGTACAGGAGACTCCAGAGCCCACATGCAAGTGTTAGTCACCTTAATGTCACCCACCGCTACCACCACCATCACCCCGGCCACCTCATTCAGAACTTTCAGGCAATGAGTAGCTCCCTCTGTGAACATCTTTTCTCTGAGAACTCAAGAGAAACATAAAATTCTTCAAAATTTGTCCACAATCCTTATTCCATTTTCTATAGAATTACAATTCTCCATGTGCTCTTTGATTGGGTATCAGACAATGTACAAATCTGCTAACTTTCAGGTCCTGTCTTTTTGTGGGTATACCAAGTATTTCTGCAGTTTTAAGATCCAGGCCATGGTACTGTGTGTGTGTGTGTGTGTGTGTGTGTGTGTGTGTGTGTGGCCAATGTCATCAAGGATGGAAGCCTCCGAGGAGCATAAAAGAATGAGTGTTAAAAGGGAGAGAAGAAGCTATAAAGCAAAAACTTAAAAGCTGGACCTCTGGTGCAGGATTTCTGCATGGGACGCCTGACCTTCCGGCCAGGTCATTCTTGTGGCTGGCAGTGATGCTGTGATTCAGGATGCCACACAGAGTCCCTGTTCCTGGTGCCAGCAATGCTGCCCCAGTCATGACAACCAAAACACATCCTCAACACTGCCAAGTCCCCCAATAGCCACAGAGAGCAGGGCATTACCCCACTCTTGCACATTCCCCATCCCCTGCTGCTTTACCGTGTGGCTACGGGTGCCTGCTGGGTCCTGTCTGCTCACCTGTAGAAATAGAGCTGGGGATAGTGCCTATCTGCTGGTGTGAGGTGGGCAGAAGGTCTCCTGCATTAACTTATGGAGACTCCCAGTCCATGTAACTATGTGTGTTACAAGTAACAGAGTCCACCTCAGTACCCACTCTGTGGGTGGAGTTTCCCTCCATGTGAGGTAGAGCCTTCCAGCATGGAAGCTTGGAGACTGTCTGGCTTGGGTCTGACCCACTCACCTCCATCCTGGCTGGAGGTCTCCTGTCTGTCGTCCTCCGCTGCTATGCCCAGCTGCTTCCTCTCTGGGGGACTTTCCTCCCCATGCCTGCTCTCCGTGCTCTTCTTAGAGCAGCTGGCCTGCTTTCCCTCAGGAGCAGCAGTTTTGAAGAGGCTGACACTTAGAATTCACAGGACCCTGACCCTTCCTTTGTCTGCAAAGGAAGGCTCCCACCTGCTCCTAAAAGGTCATAGCCTGGTGGAACCTGCAGCCCTTCTGGAAAATGCAGAACAGCTAGGAGGACAGGAGCAGGAGAGCAGGTTTGGACAGGCTTCCAGGAGGCCTCCCTGGCTCTCTGGCCTTGGAAGGGAGGAAGACATTCCTGGGAGGGGCAGCACCTAATGGATGCAAATAGTGCTTCTTTTGGGATTTCTCCAAGACTGCTCCCCTCCCTGAGATGAAAGGGAACACACTGGCCTCCTCTACAGCTCGGGGAAAGTGAAACGCAACCAAATTACATTGCAGCCCTCAGCAGCTTTATAAAGTGAGACTGAGACTCTGGAGCAGAGTCATTAGTGGCGCTAATCAGAGATCTCCCTGCTCAGAGTGTGGACTGGATCCCATAGGAACCACCAGCTGCCTGGGGGGTGCCCAAAATTACCCCCACCGGGGCCAAACACAGCCTAGAGGAGGCACTTCCGTTCAGCCTCCGCTTCTTACCAGTCATATACTCAGCAGTGTTCAGAATACAAAGCAATTGAGCAATTTTTGCCCAAATCAGGTCTTGATTATTTTCACTCAGACCTAGAAAAGGCCCTGAAAAACAAAAAATCTGCCGAACTGCTCAGAAGAGCAGAATTTTCCCATTCTGTATTAAAATCTTTTTTTTTTTTTTTTTTTTTTTTTTAAAGCATTTGCTTCCTTGAGTGAAAGAATTT
>PVKA01022278.1:26111-37393 GCA_004027165.1 Ctenomys sociabilis
TGCCACTCACGGGTTGCTGAGCTGTAGGCCACCCAGCATCCTCCCCGTGCATCAGTACTCATTTTTCTGGTCGGGGGGGGGGGGGGGGCAGAAAGGTAAGAGACATCTCAAGAGCCAAGCTGCTGGCCCCCAAGTTCCCAAGACAGCAGAGTTGAGCTAGAATTTAAAGTAGCATCTACTGACTCTGCAGGTTGACCTTGAACACGCTGAAGAGCTGCCACAGAATGCATTAAAATGATCATCTAGATGTAAGTGACTACTCAAATGAGAACCGGCCGAGACACCCCCAGAGTGCTGGCCCCTGTGTTTCGTCATCTAGCAGACAGGCCTGCTGCCCTCTATGCCTGCAGATTGTCTTGGTCATGTCTTTGAGCAGTGGTGTGTTGTCATCGCTGGTCGGTGAGGAGGAGTACGCGAAAAAAGCGAGAAGGTGCAAGGGTCAGCTCAAAGCTTCCCCTCCCTGGGCTTTCTTCAAAGAAATTATTGTATGTTAAGCTTCTGGAGGTTTGCCTTCAAGACTTGTGCCTTTTCAAACCCTGGGTTCTGTCTACACTTTGTTTGGTTGTTTCATTTTGTTTCATTTGGTGATACTGCAGACTGAACTCAGAGCTTTCACACCAAACTACATTCTCAGAGCTTTTTGATATTTATGTTTTTTATTTTGAAGAAAGGTCTCCTAATCTCTACATTGCCCAGGCTAGAACTGAATTTGTGATTCTCCTGCCTCAGCTTCCCATAGTGCTGGGATTACAGGCCAGTGCCACAGTGCTCTGAACCTCAAAGTTCAACCCTAGGCATTAATTTATCAAAATCCTAGTGTACTTGTTCACAGTGGGCATGCAGAGAAGTGGTATCTTTGGCAGAAAGGGCTACAACAAAAGGTCTTTGTTTTCTGTGGCTGGGACAGTCTGTTCCCTTTCCCTGAGAAGGTTTGTTTTCAGGTCAGGGCACGTGCAGATAGGTGTGCCTGAGAGCCATTGTCCAAGAAGCCCCAGTGTGCTTTCCACACAGTCCATACCACAAGGTTGGTCAGGGACCCAGATAAAGGCAGAGCTGTGGAGTCGGGGCACAGGTAACCGGATGCCTCGGTGGCAGCAGGCACCAGGGCAGGTCATCGCAGTGGAGGCGAAATTAGATCGGGGCCTGTTTCCTGGAACTAGGATATAGTCAGGAGCCTGGACTTCAGAAATGAGGTGGCCCCAGTGTCTTATATCTATTTGGAATTGGGCAAAACACAGATCACTTTTTGCCCACCCACCTGCGTGGGGTTCTGCAGCTCTCAGAGACAGCAAGCATGAGTCTCTACTGTCCCCTCGGGTTGTCCTTCCTCCCTTCCCCACCTGGTGAACTCATGCATTCTTTAAGACCCTGCTCAGTTGTCCATCTCCTGTGGCCCTGGCTCCAGTGAGTTTTGTCTTGGCAAGGCTCCCTCCTTGGTTCATAATCTGTGTCAGCCATGTCTCAGGGCCCCCTGCACTGTGCACATGCTCTGTCTCAGGTGACAGCTGCAGGAAGGCGCTGTGTCAATACTGGTTAGGAATATGAACCTAGAAGTCAAGCAGTCCTCTCTGTGTGAGTCTTGGTGCCACAACTTCATAGCTGCATAGAGAAAATGGTTTTGCATCTGTTTGTGTCAGCTTTCTCATCTCTACCATGGAGCCATAGTTTGCTTTCTTACGCTATCTGCCTTGAAAGAAGTGCTGCCTTGAAAACGCGGTGCTGCCCTCAGCATGGGAGGCCTCTGTTAATTTGATTCTCTGGATTCGGCAGCAGACCCCAGTTGTGGCAAACACACTTGTACCCAAAAACAGTGAAGGAAAACTGACCCAAGGAGACCATGGAACAGTCAGAGATCAGAGTTCCAGAGGTTCTTCTCTTCTTTCTTCTTTTGGGGCAGGGGCACTTGTTGTTTCTTGAGACAGGGTCTCATTGCTTGGTGCTGTATTCCTGGTTGTCCTGAATTAGCCAAGCCTTCATGTTTCAACCCTCTGGGCTCAGCCTCCCAAGCGCTGGGATTATAGGTGTGCAGCACCATGCCCTGACTGAGTCAGGACTTCAAGAGGGATGCAAAGAGCAGAAAGCAGTGGGCAACTTCATCCCAGTGTCTCTGGCAGAGCAAGTATGTGCTGGCCGCCTCTGCTCTTCAGTCACTGTAACCACCCTAGCCCTCTCTGGTCCAGGGTAGGCTTCACTCCTTCATGGGCGGCATGGCTGTGGCTGAGGGAAGCCCCCGGTGGTCCTGTGAGCATCACCTGCTCAGACACAGCCAGTGGCTTCGTGGCTTTTGGTATGTGACCTGGGGGGCAAAGGAGTTCATGTTTGCTGATTAAATCACAGTCACAGGCTTTTAAAAGAAAAACAGGAAAATTTGAATGGGAACAGCATTTTGGATAATATGAAGGCATGACGGAACTTGGTGTGAAAATACATTGAGCTTATGGTTTCAGTGTGACCCTTAGCTGTTAAAGACACACAGGGAAACGATTAGAGGTGAAACTGTCCCTGCACTGCCGCAGTTGCTACATCGTGCTGTAACCATCTGTACGTCTGTACCCCTGACGGCTGTTATCCTGTAGGAGAGCAGGTCCCCCTTCTGTGTCTGTATGAGAATAGCATGATGTAATCGAACACATTTACAGAAAAGCAGATCAGAATTTCAATTGCCTTCTCTGCAGATAGCGTGGAACATTTGAAAGATTAATTTCTCTAATCTTCTGTTCTTAAACTGAAGAAAAGGATTAAACAAGGTAGAGAATTCTTACAGAGTGCTTGGCTCATAGCTGACTCTTGATACATGGTTGCCATTATCACTTCCAGTATTGTCATTATTATTGTTGGTGTCCCGGCAGCTTTCTTAATATCTGGCCTCTATCAGGTATTCAGTAAGTTTTTGATAAATGAATCTCACACACACACACACACACACACTCACATACCACACATATATGCTTAATTTCTAATTGATTGTTGACACTGACTGTACCTTATTTACTGGTGTATTCCCAAGAATTCTAAAATAACTGTTTTCAGATGACTGGAGATCCTGAGGGGGTGGGAAAGCCGTTCCTCTGGGGAATTTTTAGAACATGGTACAGGAAGTTTCTGGCCAAAGCAACATCTATCCCCTTCTAACTTTTGTTCACAAGTGCTGGTTTTCTTTTGGATGCAATAAAAAATTGCTTCAATATAGGACCTGTGGTTTAAAAAAAAAAACTATGATGTGTTTAAGTTTTTAAAAAAATTACTATAGTAAGAAGAAAATGTCTCTCTGTGTCTGAAGACTAAAATTAGACCCATGTCAATCACCACGTACTATGTGGGCTGAGGAGATGGCTCAGCAGCACCAGTGCCTGCCTGGCAAGAACAAGGTCCTAAGTTTGAGCCCTGGTTTGAAAAAAAAAATCGTTTATATCACCATGTACTAAACTAATATCAAAACAGATCAAAGACTTAAATATTAAAACAGAAACACTCAATCTTTTGGAATAGAAAGTAGGTAGAAATCTTAAAGATATATATGTAGGCAGAGAGTTTATAAACAAAAACTAAACTGCACAGGAAATACTTCAAAGAACCAGCACCTGGGATCTCATCTTATTAAAAAGCTTTTGCACATCAAAAGAAATCACTAACAGAGTGAAAATACAACTCACAGCTTGGGAAAAAAATGTAGGTAACTTTCCCTAAGACAAAAGACTTCTATCTAGAACATATAAAGAACTAAAAATAAATCAGACACCCCCTCAAATTCAAAAACCCAATCAAGAAATGGGCATCTGAGATGAATATACACTTCTCAGATGAAGAAATGCAAATGGCAAACAAATATATGAAAAAGTATTCACCATCACTGGTCATTTGCGAGATGTAAATTAAAACAGCACTGATAGTCCATCTCAGCCCAGAAAGAATGGCTGTTATCAAGAAATCAACTGATAACAAATGGTGGAGGAGTTGTGAGGGACAAAGAACGCTTCTCCGCTGTTGGTGGGCATGTAGACTGCGCAAGCATTATGGAAATCAGTGCGGAGATTCCTCAAAAACCTAGGATTAGAGTTCCCATTTGAGCCAGCTATTCCCCTTCTGGGTATCTTCCCAGAAGAATTAAAATCATCACAGCACAGTGACATATGTGCACCCTTGTTTATAGCAGCACAATTTGTAATAGCTAAGTCTTGCAAACAACCCAAATACCCATCAACTGAGGAATGGATAAAAAAGATGTAGTATTTTTCATGCAATGGACTATTACCCAGCCATAAAGAAGAATAAACTTAAGACTTTTATAGGTAAATGGGTACAATTAGAGGCCATACTCATAAGTAAAATAAGTCAGATTTACATGTGTAAACATCATGTAAGCATAAATAAGGTCTGAAATGTACAATAGATATTGTGAAAAGGGAACAAACTGCTCAAAAAATTAAAGGAACTAGGATGGTGAAAAAGAAGGAAGGGAAAAGAGAGAAAATGCAAGTTAACTATAGTATTCGTGTCTCTTAGTTCACAGAAAAGGCAGGTTTGTGCTTACATCAGTTAAAGAATTCTTTATGCCCATGCCATGTACTGAGTACCTACTTTAAAAATAATAATATGCAGTGTATTAACTACTGCTATTCTCCTGTTATAGTGTTTCATTTACTCTTTCCAGAACCCTATGAAACAATATAATTCCAACACTCATTTTAGAAGACACAGAGAAGCCAGGCATGGCAGTATATGCCTATCATCCCACTGCTCCGGGAGCTGATGCAGGAGGCTCATAAGTTCAAGTCTAGCAATGCAGTGAGACTCTGTCTCAAAAATTTGAAAAGAAAAATAAATAATTAAAATAGCTGGGGATAAAACTGCTGTGGGCCTCAACCTGCAGCTCACCCACCGCCCAGGTGAGGAGCACCTGAATTCAATCCCTCTGCTGAAAAAAAGGAGAGAGAGAGAGGAGAAGAGAGAGGAAGGAAGGAAGGAAGGAAGGAAGGAAGGAAGGAAGGAAGGAAGGAAGGAAAAGAAAGAAAGCAAGCAAGCAGGTTGGCAGAAAGGAGCCAAGTTACTTTCCTCACTGACACGTCTAGTAAGTGGCAGGTGATGGATCCATGTTCTGCATCTTTCTGATTCCAAAGCCTATTACCACCAACTCATTTCCTTTCTGCTTTTATACCTCAAAATCTGACAGGCTTCAGTCATCATTTTGGGTTATTATTCAGTAAGATTAAATCTTTGTCTATAAAAATATAAAGGATTTGTTCTCCTTTTGGAATTTCTCTTGATGCATCATTATGGGATGGAATTTTTCAAATGCTTTTACCATCTTAATGAGTGATAAAATCTTCACAGTTTTAAATCATTTATGTAGACATGGAACCCAGGGCCTTGGGTGTACTGGGCAAGTGCTGAGCCACTGAGCTCCAGCCCCAGGTCCTTTCACTTTTTGGGCTATAGTTGGGCATCAGATGTTTCATTACTATTGAATAACAGCAAACCCACACGGAATGCACGCCAAGTCCTTATGATTTTGCAGGGCCAAGGATATGTTTCTCCGACACTCTAGCACTGGCTGGTCCTGACGGTCACCACTTTGAGCTGGAGTTCTCCCGCGCAAAGCTGAGTTTGAGCTGCTGGGCATTGTGTGTTGTTCATGTATTATTCATCGAGTGAGGATGGGGCAGAGGAACAGCTGTGGGCCTCAACCTGCTGCTCACCCACCGCCCAGAGTGATGAGAACTGACCTTGTTACAGCCTCGTCTCAGCCCCTCCTCTGGCCATTGTGGCGCTCTGAAAGGCGAAGGGGGCCAGCAGCCTGTGGCCCTACAGGCCCAATGAGCAAACTTCTAGGAACAGACTAGGGAAGGAGGCCCAGAATAGCCTGATTTGCATGAGAAAAGAGAGAGATTGATGGCTGGGAGAGCTTGGCTACCAGCCAAGAGGAACCTGTGGTGTGTGGGGGCAGAGTAGAGGGACGTGTCACTGAAATTCCTCCGAGAGTGGATGTAGCCCCTGTCGCAGGTCTGAAAACCTCTGAGCTCCTCCCAGGCCTGTGGGTTCAATTTTGGTGCCAGAGCTCAGCTGCTTTCCTGTCTGATCTCACCTCGCCCGCGCTGTTTTGAAGACGTCTGAGTGAGCACCACAGATAAGTGTGCGTTGCAGTCGGACGCATTTGATTTTCCCTGGAACTTGCCTCCGAACACCCTGACACATCGTGTAGGAGCGCGTATCTGCAATACCCATGTGCACACGCACATCCCTGAGGTTTCTAGGAAAAAGCCCGATTCCCAACATTCTCTCTTGTTTGAGGGGACTGCCAAGGGAAGAAATCAATTCATGCCAGCAGAAGAAAATTAATCTGAAGAAACAAATCTCTGTATTGTTTTTCAGGTTCTACATTGAAAGCATATCATTTCTAAAGGAGAAAACCACCGTGGAGCTGTTTTTCCTGAATGCAAAGACCTGCGTGCACAAGGTAAGAGGCCCTTGGTCCTGTTCATGGCGCACCTGTCTGCCTGAGCATAGGAAGTGCAGTGGCCGAGGAGCTAGCCTGTATTCTTGCCTTCAAACCAGGAAGAGTAGTCCTGCTCCTGATGTTTCCTACCTCAGGAACTCCTGCTCCCCAAATATGGTGATTCTTGTCCAGTGCTACCAACAGGGATATGGCTGGTACATCAGGCACTGCCCCATCACCATTCCCACACGAGTGATTCTCTACAAACAACGACCCGGGGAGATGCAAAGATGCAAAAGGTTGGATTGAGATCTGAACCTCTTAAGCCAGAAATCTTAAAAAAAAGAAGAAGAAAGAAAGAAAAATGGTCATGCATTTATTTTAAACCAAAACCTATCTTCTTTAGTGTCTTACTTATTTTAGTTACTTTTCTGGTTGTTGAGACACAGTATTTGATGCCCATAGTTTTGGGAGAAAAGATTTATTTCACTCATAGTTTGTACAGGTTTCAGTTAGTAGTCAGCTGGCTCCAAGTCAGGGTGGTGTTGAAGAGTTGCTTTGCAGAGGAGGAATAGGTCATGGCAGGCAGACAGTAGCAAAGCAAGCAAGGGACTCCAGCTGCTTGTTTCTGCCCTTTTATATTTTATCTCTAGGGTACTGGAATTGGGGCAATGCCATGATAATCTGTGGACTGACTTAATAATCACCCATGTTTAATGCCAGCATCACACAGGCTAGAGCCAGCCACCTCTGCAAAAGCCCCATCTATAGCTGTGTAAGGCCTGGAGGCGCCTCCAGACACAACCAGGATAACTAGGCCCACATGGCACCTTTCATCCCTGCACATCTGTAGGGGCCCAGGAAGTAGCTGCTCAGAGCCACCCACCTTCCACAGGTCTCTCAGATCTCTGCTGGGAGGGACCAGGGTTGTTTTGTATTTCTGGGTTTTACTCCTGTCCACCATAAGGATAGATCACTTTTGTGCAGCTCCTTTGAGATGCCATGCCAGGCTGTTACAACCATGGCAAGTCACAGAAGTTGGTCTGTGTTTGTTTGTATGTCTGTGGAGCTAGGAATTACATCCAGAGCCTTTGCATCGAGTTGCATCCCCAGAACACCCCCCAATCCCCCATCACCTCATTTTTCTTTCTTCTTTTTGTCTGAGACAAGATCTTGCTAAGTTGCCTAGGCAGGACTCAAACTTACAATCCTCCTGCCTCTGTCCCCCAAGTGCTGGACATACAGGTATGTACCACTATGACACCTTCATAAAAGCTTTTAGGGCTGGGGATGTACCTGAGCAGCACGGTGCCTGCCTAGCAAGCGTGAGGTCCAGAGTTCAATTCCTGGTACCAAAAAAGAAAATAGTAAAAATAAGACTAAAAAAAAAAAATGTCCCTTTAGGAAAAAAAAAAAAAAAAAAAAAAAAAACAGCCAAGGAGATAGATCAGTAGAATAAGCACCTGCCTGTCAAGCACAGGGTCCTGAGTTCAATCCCCGGTACTGGAAAAAAAAGCTTTTAAACATTGTCAATTGTTTTATCACTTGTAGGCTAACATGACTGTAAATAACTCCATTAAGCCATGGGCCAAAAGGTACCCTTCAAAACAAAGCTCCTCCCTTCTAGCTGGGATCTCTGTGCCCAGACTCTGGGAATTTCCTGTCCAGACTCCAGGCTTGCATGGAGGCTTAGTGGAAATCCTCTCTGTCAATAGACATCTCCCTAGGTCTAGCTGGGGTTTAGGGGACCTGCATTCATACTCTTCAGTGTTAAAGACAACCCCAGTGGGCACACAGCTTCTTTTTGTGGAACCAGGGATTGAACTCAGCTCTTACGCTTGCCAGGGAAGTGCTTATTACACTGAGCCATCTCCCCAGCGCCAGCACTCAGCTTTTTATTACATAAGACATCACAAGAGTAGAATTGATTCTGTTGATTTTTTAATAATTCTGTTGCAATATACAGTAATTAACTATAAAGTGTACACTTAGTTTTGACTTCTATGATAGCCATGAAACAAGGACCACAGTCGAGATAGTAAATATGCACAGTATCCGAAGATCTGCTTTTTCTCACAACATGTTAGGTTTCATTAGAGTTCCATATGAGTGGAGTCACAGAAGGTAATCTTTTTGTCATGCTTAAGAAGTATAATTCAGATTCATCCATGTGTGTATCAATAGTTCATCCTCTTTATTGCTGAGCAGTATTCCATACCCTGAATAGTATACATTTTATGTACATCCACTGAATGGATATGCATAACATTGTTATTCTTTTACCTGTTAATGGGCATTTAGAGTACCATTTGGGGGTCTGTTGTAAATAAAACTACTATAAACATTTATGTGCAAGTGTTTGTAAGGGTATATTTTGTTTTTGTTTTTCTCTTGGCTAAATACCTAGGAGGGAAATGGCTATATCACATGGTAGATATATGTTTAGCTCTTGAAGTTTCTGACAAACTATTCTCCAAAGCAGTTATACTATTTTAAGATCCTACCAGTAGTGTACAAGAGTTCTAGTTCTTCCATATCTCTGTCACTCAATCCAACTAGGCTTCTTCACGTTAGCCATTTTACTAATTATGCATGCATGGTTTCTCATTGTGGCTTTAATTTGCATTTTCCTGCAGTGCTAAGCGTCATCAGTGTAGATGGCATAGAAGTGGGCTTAAATTCACATATTGCGTGGGTACACTCAGCTGTCCTACGCCATCAGTTGAAAACTTTGTGCTTCTCCACTGTGTTCCTTTGCACTTCTGTCACAAATCAGTTGACTGTAATATATTTGTTTGTTTCTGAACTTTATTTCCTGTCATACTGATCTACGTGTTAACATTTCCACCAATAACATTGTTTTGATTATTAAAGCTCTATAGTGGATCTTGAAACCAGAGTAGCTTTCAGCTCTGTTCTCCAAAGACTTTTTGTTTTTGTTCCTTGCATTTCCATCCCATTTTTAGAGTTAGCCTATCAAGTTCTAAAAACAAAATATGACAGGATTTTTTAATCCATAGATCTAGGCTGATGTGGAGAAAACTGACAGCTTACAATATTGTCATGAGACCACGAACAAGTATATAATGACATAGCATTTTACAGTTTGGTTGAGCATTCATTGACATTCTACACTCTGGCCAGGGATGGTGTATGTTACAGTATTACCTCCAAACAACACATAGGTACATGGAGGATGATACCACTACAATGTAAAAGGTTTCTGCTCAGCACAGATGGAGGGGACCACCTTATCATTATTAAAGTCGTCTTTCTTTTGAGGCAGATTCTGTGTCATTCAGGCTGATCTTAAACCCACTACATAGCCCAGGCTAGTTTTGAACTTAAGATGGTCCTCCTGCATGAGCCTCTTATGTGCTGAGGTTATGAGAGCGTGCACTGCCACACCTGTCATAAATTATCTTATTCTGTTAACATTCTTTGTTCTGAAATCTTCATTAGATGGAGAAAGCCACTTTAACTTCCTTGTGCTGGTGCTAGCATTTTTTTATGTTAAGCTTTATTTCAATCTGTATACTTGAAGTATGTTTTATGCAGTTAGGCAGCACATAGTTACATCTTGATTTTTTAAAAATTCAAATTGGTATCTCTATCATTGAACTTGGATTTTTACACTATTTACACTCAATACTATTATTAGCACAATTAGGTTGAAGCCCAGCACTTTACTATTTTGTTTCCTATTGGTCTCATCTGTTATTTGTTCTTTTTCTGCCTTCTTTTGGATTTATTGAGCATTTTACCCCCTTTGTTGGCATATTAGCTATAGCTCTTTGTTTTACCACCTCTGTGGTTGCTTTAAAACATGCTAGGGGTTTGTCTTTAGACATTCTACTGTTTGAATAACTTTTGCATTGTACGTGTGACCACTTCTGAACATGTGAAATGCAGTTACAATAATTGTCCTAATATCTTTGTCTACTAATCCCAATATCTGTTGTTAGTTCTGGTGGTTTTAATTGATTTCTCTTTCTCTTTATTATGGATCATGTTTTCCAGCCTATTAATATTTGCCTCTTTGATTTCGTGCTAGATATTATAAATTTTCCTTTTCAATGCTATGTAGTTTTCATATTCCTATGACTATCCTTTTTTTTCTTTTTCTTTTTATTTATTTTTTATTTTATTGAACTACAAATGTCAATCAGACAGTTTCAAGACACCTTAGCAATACAGATTCGATAAATTAATACATTGTAAACTGTTTTCATAATGTTTTGGTATTGTACAAGGTACATACATGATATTATATTTACAGATATTATTTTAGTGGATATCTCTTATCAGTGAATTAAGAGTGTAGCTGCTTACTTATCTTATTTTTTATACCTGAATTATATCAAAAATTCAATAATTATTTTCCTAGTGGATGACCATCGTACTAGAAGCCAACATAATATCCTGTCCTACCACCATTAGTGCAGATCTTGCCTCTCATAGAATTATGTAGAAGCACAGCGTTATCTATCCCAACTGTACTGTCTATTCACACACATCATGATTTTTTCTTTCCACACCCCTTCCTTTGTCTACACCTGTCAAAGGTGGGCACTCCATTGTCATTCAACTAACTTAGGTGTTTGAACTCGACACCACAATCCAACACAGTCCAGCATTCTACAACAATAGTGAGTTATTCAAAGAAATTGTCAACCATAGCCATTTACAGCTCAGCTTAATATTATGGCCCCACGATGTATACTTCATTTTTATACTTTTCTGCTGGATGGTTAAGACCTAGATAGATCAAGACTTATATACCAACACATGAACTTTATATTTCCTATGTGGTCAGTGAAGTCCTCTCAGGGTTTATCTTGTAGTCCTG
>PVKA01022279.1:0-37314 GCA_004027165.1 Ctenomys sociabilis
AAAAAGAAGTTGTCGACCATAGCCATTTACAGCTCAGCTTAATATTATGGCCCCACGATGTATATTTCATTTTTATACATTTCTGCTGGATGGTTAAGACCTAAATAGATCAAGACTTATATACCAACACATGAACTTTATATTTCTTATGTGGTCAGTAAAGTCCTCCCAGGGTTTATCTTGTAATCCTGTACCTTATTCTGTAGATCCTTTGTCTGTGTCATCCATGTGGATGAGTCACAGCCAATGCTTGACCAGTTTGCTCTCTGTGAGAGCTTGTATTTCATCTTTCTTAATTAGTTGAGTCAATTATATAAAGAGGGAAACTTCTTTATTCACTATTTAATTTCCATAAAGTCTAACATATTGTGAAACAACAAAATACATTTTTGATTATTTCTGTTTATCAGTTCTTAAAATGATATAGTTCCCTGAGAATCTCTAAAGGTGGCCAATTATTATTATCTTTAAAATATTTTAAATGTGGGGCCAGTGGCACAACAAAGTATGCATCTGACTACACAGATCAGAAAAGATTCTAAGGGCTGGGGGAGATGGCTCAGTGGAATAAGCACTTCCCTGACAAGTGTAAGGGTCTGAGTTCAAACCCTGGTTCTGCCAAAAAAAGAAAGAAAAGGTTGTAAAATGTTTTAAATGATCTTGTAAATGTATTAATGTTTTTCCTGTAAGTTTCATTTTTTTTATGTTCAAATTTTACAACTTTGGCTAGTGAGAGTCTCTTAAAGACGATACCTGGATCTTTTTAGTAGAACACAGAAGTGTTTTACAAATTTTTAACATTTTCATTGTGATGTGAAGTGATAGTCTAGGTCAATGGTGGTAAATATATGCATGGCAACTGTATGAAGGCAGGCTGTTTGTGTCACTGAAAGCTATAGAAGGTTAGCCGTCCTTACCTAGACCCATCACGTATGTTGTCTGCTCCAGACCTAGCAGGGAACTATTTCTTTTCTTTGTCTTTTTTTTTTTTTTTTTTGCAGAGAGCAAAACATAGTATTAAAACAGAAAAATTATGAGTGATACAGAAGTTCACTAAACAAAATAATATGAATTTTGCATTATTTGTTGTAATGTGAGTGTTGTTCTCCAATCAGATATGTGCATGCACAGTTGGAAGAAGAAACAAAAAGAAGATAGAAGCACCTAAGTTAGTTGAATGACAATGGAGTGCCCACCTTTGACAGGTGGAGACAAAGGAAGGGGTATAGAAAGAAAAAATTATGATGTGTGTGTATACACAGTACAGCTGGGATAGATAATGTTGTACTTCTACATAATCCTATGAGAGGCAAGATCTGCACTAATGGTGGTTGGACAGGATATTATGTCGGCTTCTAGTACTACGGTCATCAACTAGGAAAATAATTATTGAATTTTTGATATAATTCAGGTATAAAAAATAAGATAAGTAAGCAACTACACTCTTAATTTACTGATAAGAGACATCTGCTAAAATAATATCTGCAAATATAATATCATGTATGCACCTTGTATGATACCAAAACATTATGAAAACAGTTTGCATTGTATTAATGTATCGAATCTGTCTTGTTAAGATGTCTTGAAACTGTCTGATTGATATTTGTACTTCAATAAAATTAAAAAATAAAATAAAATAAAAAAAGATAGATATACTTAAGAAATTAAGAAGAAAAAAGATCTAAGAAGTAAAAGAAAGGAGATAAAACAAAACTGCTACTTTCCAGAGCACTGCAGAAATCCACAGTACAATTGTAAAAACCAATCTGCTTACGTACGTAAGTATATCTCTTTCCCCTATTCTCTCTTCTGTCCTCCTCAACTGAGTAATTCCTCCCTTTTGAGCAGATTCATTCTCTTTTCCTAGTATCTACTGCACCCTTCCAGATTTTATTTTCTTTTTCAAGTTATTACACTCAGAAGACAATATGATGTTTGCACATGAGAGTCTAATTTATTTCACTTTAGAGTGTATCCATTTCCAAATAAAAGCCTCAAATTTATCCCTTTTTGTAGCTGAATAATACTCTATTATAGAAAAATACCACATCTTCTTTATTCATTCCTCAACTGATGGGCATTTGGGTTGCTTCTAAGATTTACCTATCACAAATTGTGCTGCTATTAAACATGGATGCACATATGTCACTGTGTTATGATTTTTTTAGTTTTTCTGGGAAAATACACAGGAAGGAAATAGCTGGCTTGATTGGGACCTTCAGTCCTAGCTTTCTGAGAAATCTCCACAGGGGTTGTAGCAGTCTGCACTCCTATCAACAATGGAGAAAGTTTCCTTTTTCTCCACAGACCCTCCTGCATTTGTTATTGGCTGACTTCTTGGTGATAGCCATTCTTCTGGGGTGAGGTGGAATGTCATTGCTGTTTTAATTTGCATTTCTCAAAAGACCAATGATGTGGAACATGTTTTCATATATTTACTTGCCTTTTGTATTTCTTCATCTGAAAAGTATATATTCATTTTTGGATTTGGTCTTTGAGTTTAAGGGGCCTGATTTTTTAAAAACATTTGTATTTTCTATATAGAAGGCTTTTTTTTTTTTTTTGTCTTTTTGAGACAGGGTCTAACTATGCAGTTCAGGCTGTCCTTAAACTCACTTTGTAGCTCAGGCTGGGCTCGAGCTCACAACAATCCTCCTGCCTCAGCCTCCCAAGTGCTGGGATTACAGGCATGAGCCACCAGGCCCGGCAGAAGGCTTTTGTTAGAGGGACAGTTACCTGTAATTTTTTTCCCAGTTTGTGGGTTTTCTTTATACTCTATTGGAGATTCCTTTTGAAGTGCAGAAACTTTTGAAAAAAAATGAGATCCCAGTGTTTGATTCTTTGAAGCATTAGGAAGTTATATTTTAGTGAAGATAAACTTCTGTATTGGTTTGAAGTGATGTGTGAAAGTCATTTAGCAGATGAACCTGCAAAACAAGTGGTCAAAGAATATTTGGTGAAGAAAAATAGAACTAAAATTCTCTTTTAAATTAAAATTGGGATATAAATTGTTCATGTCTGATGACCTTTCTTATATTCTTGGACTGAGTTGAACCTTGAATGCCTCCATTCCTGTCTATTGGTGTCAGAGGATACCCCTGGGTCTTCCTACTAGATGTCTTATTTACTCATTGTATTTAACCATCACAGTGGCCCAGAAGAGTAGATATTCTATCATCATTCAGATAAAAATAAAATCTGAAAGTTTCATTACCATGTGCCATATCTCTGAATCAGTGAGCAGTAGAGCCAAAATTAAAAATCATATCTGCTTGAGTACAAGCTTTAAAGTCTTAGGGCTGGGGAGATGGCTCAGTGGAATAAGCACTTCCCTGGCAAGCCCAAGGGCCTAAGTTCAGTCCCCAGTTCCACCAAAAAAAGGAAAAAAATGTTAAACAAGTAAAAGGATAAAGCCACATATGCAATTTTAAAAATATGAATTTGGTACAAGTGTGCTGAAATTATAAAGTTCCTTTGGAGAAGAATTTATATTACTTTTGTGCCTTCTCAATGAAAACATGCCTCTTGAAATAGAAAAGGAAAAATTTTTAAATTTACAAAAAGAAAAATCTCCATTCTAACAGATAAAAAGCTTGATTTTGACTCACTAGGAAAATACCAGTTGACTATTTCCACATAGTAGCTCGTAATTTGGATCACCAACATAGTTTTTAGTAGCCAAAATAAAGGCTAGAATAACTCAGTGTTGTTGAATTAAAAAAAAAAAAATTGATAGAAATATCTTAGTTGATTGTGATTTTAAAAAAGGCATGGTTGACTACTATTATAAATTTATTATAATACTAATATTGTAATACTATGGAAGCATGAGAAAAAAACATTTTGCTTCTTCAAATCATTTGTTATAAATGGTAATTAAAAGCTTTAGCTGACAGACACAAATTGTTTTGACAATTTATTGAGTCTTTGTTAGACCAATAGTAGATGTCATGTTCAATGAAGAGTATTTTGACCATCTTAAAATGTGATTAGTAGGGGCCAGGGAGATGGCGGTGGAATAAGTGCTGACAGAAATTTAATCTCATAGTCCTGGAGGCTAAAAATTGAAATGAAAGTATAGCCTCGGTTGTGTTCTTTCTGAAGGCTCTAGGGAAGAACTCTTCCTCACCTTTCAAGCTTCAGTATCTGTCTTCAATTTCATGTGACCTTGCCTCCTGTACATGCGTCTGCTCTCTGTGTGTCTACTGTAAAGACAGTTGCCATTGGAATTAAAGCTCATCTGGATAATCTCAGAGATTACTATCTACTTATATGTGTACACAGCCCTTTTCCAAATAAGGTCACATCCATAGGTTCTGTGGGTTGGAACATAGAAATATGTTTTTGGAGGTCACCATTCAACCAACTATAACCATTTTATCTAAGCTTTATTTTTGGAGTTCAGGAACGGGCTTTGTGATCTGAAAGCTGTGGAACCAAAAGTATTGGCGGAACTGGGGATTGAACTCAGGCCCTTGCACTTATGAGACAAACACTTATTGTACTGAGCTATCTCCCCAGCCCCACCTCTACCATATATTAACTATGGTATTTGACACATTGCTTGACTTGGCTAACCTCAGCATGTATACTTACTTGGGAACTATACAGCACAGCACTTGACAGACATAAAAATTTTGGCATTAACAATAATTGGTCTTTTCTCTCTTACCTCCCAAAATGAATTTATTTTGACCATTTACTGTCTATGTTATAACTTTTATCTTTTTGTGTGTACTTTGGCACTTGTATCCCCTCTATACTTGAATGTTTCCTCTGGCCTAGTTTCTAAGACATCATGCTTTCTCGATTATTTTTCTTCTCCATCTACTGTTCTTTCCTTTCTTTCCTTCTATCTGATCCCTTAAGCATTGTTTTTATAAATTTCCAATCTTCTTTACTTATATTATTTCTCCAAGTGGCAACCTATTCACACAATTTCATTAACACCTAATTGCTAGTGGTCCTAAAGTTTACATCTCCAAGGTAAACTATCTCCCTAAAATCATAAAATTTAGACTTAGAGAATACAAGGGCTACAGAGACAGCTCGACAGCCTAAGTGCCTACCTGGTAAAGTGCAAGGTTGATTCCCAACCCCACATGCTGTGCCTGCTCCAGACCCTTGGGTGTACACTGCTGGCCACTGAAGCCAGGTGTGGTGGTGCACAACTGCAATCCCAGCATTGGGAAGGCTGAGACAGGAGGATCACTACAAAGCTGACCTGTGTAGTGAGACCTTGTACCAAAAAAAGACATAAAAAGATTTTTTAATAAAAGGAATTGAAAAGGACAAGAAAAAACTAAGTATCAAATGCTGCATTCTGTAGACTTGCAGAAATCAGCGGTACAATTATCCAAGCCGTCCTGATTACATACATAAATAATCTTCCCTTACACCATCCTTTTCCTTCTCTTTGAATGATTCTTTCCCTTTCATAGAATCTGTTATACCTTTCAGATAATATTTCTCATACTTCACACACACTATTTTCAAGAAAATTCTTCAGTGGTTTTTATTTCTCTTCCATTTATTTAAACTTTATGAAAGTAATGAAACAGGTTGTGAAGGATTATTAAATTAAAGAAATGTGATTTAAAAGGAATCAAATAAATGGCTCAGTAGAATAAGCAATTCCCTGGCAAGCACAAAGGCCTGAGTTCAATCCGTGGTTCTGCCAAAAAAAAAAAAAAAAAAGGAATCAAACAATGAGCCATTTGGAACTTGTTTGAATTCTGGCGACTAGATGTATGAATAAAAATAAATGTACAGAATTTCAGTGTTAAATGAAATAAGTCAGATGTCAGCTTAAATATCTCATTTCTTTCTTTCTATTTTCTTTCTTCTTTTAATGTATTCGGTTGTTGCATGGTCTTGCTACACAGCTGGGCTCATAGTGATCCTCTTGTTTTCAGCCTCCCCAGAGCTGGAATTACGGTCAGGGGCCACCATGCCTGGACCCTGGCCAGCTCAGCCCACCCTGGGTTAGAGCTGGCTCCACATGTGGTGCTGGGAATTGAACCTCTGTGCTTGTGCTTGCCTAAGCTTGAATAAGCAGGCGCTTTAGTCCGCTGAGCTATCTCACTGGCCCATATCTCACAGCTTCTATTCTATAAGAATAGAATAGAAACACAAAGTAATTAAACAGAAAAATAAAAGATAGATAATAGGGAGGAGAAAGAACTTTTGCAGGAGATCAAGAAATGGAAGAAGAGAGGAAGATGGAGTGGAAGAGAGTAAAGATGTGTCATACGCATGTACCAACTCCTCAGGAAGGATGTAAGCATGATGTTACTACAAACATGTATCAGTTTGAAAAAAAGTTCATGGTATGGATACTTCTTGAGGATAACTTCAATAGTAAGTCTACATATATTCCTAAAGAGGCCAATCTCTGAAATGAATATTTTAGTCATTTCCCTACAGATATCTTTATCTTTTCTTTTTACTTATTTATTTGTTAGATACAGAATCTCACTAATGTGGCATACAATACTGGGGATCAAACTCGGGCCTTTGTGCTTGCTACACAGGTGCTTAGACTGCTGAGCTATTTCCCCAACCACCCTACAGATATTTTCTTAAATTTAATTTGTTTAATGTATTCAGTACAAGGCCTATAGGGTCTCATTATGTAGATCAGACTCGTAGCGATCCTCATGCTTACAGTCTCAGTCACGCCTCAGCATGCCCCAGGGGAGGGGCTGGCTTGGTATGTTGAGGATCGAACCCCCTTGCTGCGCTCTGCCTAAGCAGGCGCTTTAGTCTGTTGTGCTATCTGGCTTCCCATCCCCACTTACAGATATCTTGAAGCAGGCATATAATCATCCATAGGAAGATATGTAAAGAGATTGATGGAGATTTTCCATTAAGAAAAATGTATAGGCCTTATGTGAATTACAAACACAAAACACCTTGCGGTACTAATGCTGAATTTGTAAGAAAAAAAAGAAAAAAAGCTACCATAAGTATTTGAAAAGTTTTTACAATTAATTGGATGTATTTTATTTTAGTAAGACTGGCCTTAAATTATAGAGTCTCAAACATTTTGTACTGATAGTGATAGCCCTTTACATCAGGCAAGTGATTGCTACAGAAGACAGGGTTCAACAGACTCCTGAACACACACCACGGGGTGGTAGTTAGAAACAAAGGGCCAGCCTTGGAGCTGGCCAAATAGCTCAGCGGATTAAAGCAGCTGTTTAGGCAGATGCAGAGGCTGGGATTCGATCCCTGGGCCTACCATGCCAACCCCACCCCCAGGGCGCGCTGAGACTGGGCGTGGTGGTGCATGCCTGTAATCCCAGCACTTGGGAGATTGTAAAAGGGTGGATCACTAGAAGTTCATCTACATAGTGAGACCATGTAGAACCTGTACTAACTACATTAAAAACAAAAAGGGCCAGCCTGCCTCTTGCTACCTCAGTTTGTGTGTCTATAAAATGGGAAATATAGGGCTGGGGAGATGGCTCAGTAAAATAAGCGCTTCCCTGGCAAGAGCAAGGGCCTGAGTTCAATCCCCAGTTCCAACAACAACAACAAAAAGGAAATATAATTGTCATTTATTATAACAGCTTTGGTAGGAAAGCAATGAAATCACCTAAATTTTGTGCTAAGGCATGGTCTGTTATAAGTGCTTATAGTTAATGTTTCTTCCATTGCTATAATTTATGATACCATTTTTACAGACAATTTCTACAACGTAACAATTGCTTTTTTAGTGCCTCCCTAATTGTGTTTCTTTCAAGAAACCCTGAAAATATTTAGGCATCGAATTGAGCTGTGGCTGCCATGTGTCAGTGCTAATGAGATTCTGCTATGTTTTAGAGAAAACTCTTGTTTTAGGTAGCATGGAGGAAGGGTATATTTGTCCAGGGCTGTTTCCTTTTACAAGTTACAAATCTAAATCTCTCTTTGGGATGGATGTTCTCCAATGCCTTCTGCTCTACCTGCAGCCACCTTCTATCAGAACAATTCATATCATGATGCATTATTTCTTTTTCTTTTCTTTTTTTTTTTTTTTTTTTTTTTGTCTTCTTGAGACAGGGTCTCACTATGCAGTTCAGGCTGGCCTTAAGCTCACTTTGTAGCTCAGGCTGGTCTCGAATTCACAACAATCCTCCTGCCTCAGCCTTCTGAGTACTGGAATTATAGGCATGCACCACCAGGCCCAGCTTGTCTTTTTCATTTGAAAGCAGGCATTGTGATTTATAGTGTATAACTCACAGTAAGTACTATTTCTAAATGTTTTGTGAATGAATCAACCAACAATGTACACAGCAGATAGGATTTGGGGCAATCAAGGAGGAAAAATAAAAAATAACCCATTGAGACGTCTACTCCATAGAGTAAATGTGTCTTTCTGTATATGACTACTATGGAGTAAGTAGGCTGCCACCTTTACATCTTCTGCCTTATAAAACTAGAAGAGCAATACATTCATCTTGGTTCAATTTCTGCTGTTGGGGCCAGGGAGATGTCTCAGTAGAATAAGCACTTGCCTGACAAGCAAGCAATCCCCGATTCTGAAAAAAAAAAAAAAAAAAAAAATTAAAAAAAAAATTCTGCTCTCATTTTTTTCCCATGAGAGTTCTCTGAAAACCCATAAAGAACTGTAACTGTAGTTTCACTCTACCCTTCTGGGGATCATCTCTGGCCCTGCCTTTTACCTTTCTTTAGTCACATGTGTCCTGTGCTTGGACAGCTCTACTTTTTCTCTTATGTATCTACCCAAGTTATTTGTACTGGAAGTCTCCAGCCTCATTCTGACTTGTCCTTAATACAGTTAGGAACTGCTGTTTCAGTTCTCCCTTCTTTGGTTCTAGGACATATGACTGAAATATATGATGAATGTTTTCTAATCTTTTTTTTTATTATTTGGTACAGGGTCTTACTATGCAGCTCAGATTCGTAGTGATCCTCCTGTCTCGGCCTCATCAGTGCTGAGATTACAGGTGTGCACCACCACACACAGACTTGGTGGCCAATGGCCTGAGGCTCAGGGACTGGCATGGCACGTGCTACCAGGGATTGAACCCAAGTCATTGTACTTGCCAGGCTGGCACTTAGACCACTGAGCTATCTCCCAGCCCTAAATTTTTTAAAATAAATGATTACAGTAAAAGCTTCATTGCCATTAATTCCAGTCAAAATGTTCCACCTTCCTTGAGTCACACTTACCTCATGGTTCTTGCCAGAGTGCTGGGGAGTGGGAGTGAGTGATATAGGCATGGTAGCTGTGGATACAGTAAGCTAGAAGTTTTCTACCTTGTTTAAAGACAAGCTTTGAACTATACTTGTTTGTATTTTACTTTTTATTCTGGATCTGTACAAATGTCCATGGGTATTGGTAGGATAATCTGAGTGTTGAGTTTTTACCAACTTAGTATTAAGATTTCATGAAGTATTGTAATGTACATACTCATACACACATTTTGAAAAATGATGGTTAAAAGTTTTCTTTTGTAAACAGAAAATCTTTGAGCCTTAATATAATGATGTGAGGGGCCGGGGAGATGGCTTAGTGGAATAAGCACTTCCCTCGTAAGCGCAAGGGCCTGAGTTCAATCCCAGGCCAAGAAAAAAAAAAAGATACATAAATATAATGATGTACATCGTGAATCTGTACAGGGGAGATTTCATACATAAGGGGCTTTAAAATGACTGTCATGGAAGCTTTTTCCTACCACATAATGTTCTCAGACCTAAATTGACAGTATAATAAGTAAAGTGCTTAGACTGGTACCTTGCATGTTATAACTGCTGATATTGTAACAATGTTATTATGACTTGTATCTACTATTTGATTGTCTCTCTGCTGATGTTTGATAGGTACCTTCTGTTTTATGCTTGTGCTGTCATTGACTTAGATTTCCCTGTCAAGATGCTGGAAGATTTAGGTTGGCTTCCTATGTACCGTTATACATCACAGTGGGAAAATCTGCTTCAGCATTATTGGGAAGTATATTATCCTATACTTTAAAAACAGCAGGTTCAAGTACATTTTACAAATCCTCCTCACACAGCTGTGATGTGAAGTAGCTGTGCATAATATTGTTGTCTTCTGAGGTCCATAAGATGAAGAAATTTATTTCTTGAGAGGATGACAAGGATATTTTTACTCCTTCTGTCCTTCTCTTAGACAAGAACTTTCTTTCCCCCAGTAAATATGTTCTGTTCTTAACCAATTCACTCTTCAATTTTAGAGAACATGAACTCAACCGAGTTCAGGTTGGGAGTTTCATTCCCCTATATCATGTAGAGACTGCCCACCAAGATCATTGAGGTAAGAGTTTGCTTTCATTTCATAGTCTCCGGGTTGGCCCTCGCTTAGGTAACACATTTTATGCTTCAAACTTTGAAATGTCTTTGTTCATTGCTTATAATTGCTTATGCTTTGTCTCTAGTTTTGTTAAAGTGTTGGTAAACGTAAGTTAAAACAAAAATATTACAAGGTTATGATATTCTTTAGTGGGCTATTTTATTGCTGTTTTGTTCTTACATATGTTGCATTTAAACTAGTTGCTAGTGTAGTGGTTGTTTGGTATTCCTTGCCTGACTTTAGAAAATAGTGCTAGAGAGAGTAATGCTAGAATGTCCCCTAGTGGACGTTAGTATAAACGTCTGTAAAATGGATCTTTTAAAATCTAGCTCTGATGTAGAAAATATCCATGCCTGAATAATAAAAAACGGGACTCCTTTTGTTACAGGTAGCCAAATTAGATAGCAATATTATAGGCAGTTAGACAGGACCAGGCCCTCATAGGAAATAACAGAGAAGACAAAGACAACTATTGGAGGGATGGATACCTCTGCTGTTAACCAAGCCTAAAGACCTAAAGGCCAAACAAATGCTAAAAGAGGGGCCAGGGAGATGGCTCAGGAAGATTAAGCACTTCCCTGGCAAGTGCAAGGGCCTGAGTTCTAATCCCAGGTTCCGCCAAAAAAAAAAAAAAAAAGAAAGAAAATGCTAAAAGAGTAACACCTGGGATTGATATTCTAAATAGGTATCCATCACCTGAAAAGACCCAAGTGAGTCACTAACCCAGTCCCCAATGAGAAGAGACCCTGTCCTGTACTCTTGCCCACTCACTCTGTGACTCACTTCCCCGTTTGGTCCTGGGCCTAATCAACTTTACCTGAGCAATGGTGCTTGTAATCCCATCAGGTGACTATAGTTTTGTCCCACCCCACATCCACCTAAGTGAGTTCCCATTCTCTCCACCTTAGCCCCACATGGCTTTATACTATAAAAGTCCCTAGAAGAGACAGCTTCCTGGGCAACCCGCTCTTCTGTCCCTCTCCGACAGAAGCTTTTCTTTCCAATAAAGTTTTATCCTCAACCTCCATTTGTTCCTGAAATTCATTCTTCAGTTTTAGAGAACAGGAACTCATCCAGGTCAGGTCGGGAGTTTACTTTCCTGTGTCACTTTCACCAACTAAATGACTTTAGGCCAATGAACATTCTTAGATACTTGGAGAACAGGGTTCAATGGAACAGACTAGCTCTGCTCCTCCTTTACATACTAGAGGAAATATCAAGCCTCTCTGCTCCAGTTTCCTTTCTTTGACCTTATTGCTAACTTTGTTTACCTGTGTACTTTCCTTTTGAGAGGCATGTAAAATTAGGAAAATCCTCGACTGTTCCAACCAAGTGACACCCTTAGAAAATGAGCATTTGGGGGCTGGGAAGATAGAAAAGTGGTCTACGCACCTGCCTGGATAGTGTAAGGACCTGGGTTTGATCCCTGGTACTGCATGCTGTACCAGCTCCAGAACCCCAGGTGCACCATGCTGGCTGGGACTGGTATACTGAAAATGGGCATGTATAGCAAGATCCTGTACCAATTAATTAATTACTTTAAAAAGAGAACAAAAAATGAGTGTTAACGCTGAAGATGGGGAAATCATTTTAGAGAAAGGACACATACCAAGTTTCTGGATCAGAGAATGTAAAAAGAACTACATCTGTCAAGGAGAACACAGATAAAAGGCACATCCTGGCCAAGTGTTCTGGGAAGGTCTCCTTCAGGAGGCTAAACCTGAGATACAGTGGAAAGAACCAGCTCCTGAGTGACACCAGAAAAGCTATCTCCAAAAACAGTACACTTATGTGACCAAAACATATTTAGTTTAAGGGAGGATCTCTGACCTTTCCTCTTTCTTCTCCTAGGTCTAGTTATCATTTAGATGCATAAGAGAAACACTCTGATAATAAGTTACAGACTTTGAAACATTTATTGTAAACTGGTAGTAATCTTTTCTTTTTTTTTTTTTTTCATTTATGTATTTGGTAAAGAGTCTCACTAGGCAGTTTGGACTCGGTCATGATCCTTCTGTTTTCATCCTCCTCTGCACTGGGATTACAAGCATGCGCCACCACACCTGGACTCAGGCCTGGGCAAGGCCTGCATGGCAGGTAGGACGGGGAAACCCTGTCCCTGAGCTTGCCAAAGCAGGCACTTAGTCCTCTGAGCTATCTTGCTGGCCCAGTCCTAGGTAATCTTGTTCAGGCTTTTACTATCCCTCATAGCATTCTAACAGTGGTTTCTCTTCCAGTCAGTAAATGCTCAGAGAGCAGCTGCCACTCTTGTTTCCCCAGCATCTCTTCGGTGACTCATCCCATTGAAATCAATGACTGATAGAATGCTGACCAAAGAGAGCGCTAACTTCTGGTTGTGTGGGCCAATAGACACTGTGAGCAACTTAGGGATCAAGGCCAGGGCTGTTCTTTAGTGGATATCCAAAGGTGCTCAGTGGAAACTGGCTCCTGACCACTGAAAACTCTCCACTTACCAATTGTACTTTTATCTCTCTCTGCTAGTAAACTAGGAATTCTCCCTAAACTTTTCAGTGGAACCACTTAATTCCTTCTGCCACTTCAGAAATTGCAGTTTGCAGCAATTTACATCTCTCTGCAGCTACCCGGGGAAATTGACTTATATTTGTGTTTTACATATGCTAACTAAGAGTAAGAAAGAGATTTTTGTCAGTCATAATTAACTTATTTTTACCAACTTGTAAATTGTGATTGCTAGATCATAAATAAGTTTAACCTGTGAGCTTCAAAGCTTTAACGTAGGGAAACATTGCCTTGGTAATTAGATAAAACAAATGTCTTTAAGATTTCTTTGTCCTAGGGCCTAGGAAAGAATTCCTTAAATCAGTTGTCTCTTTTGTCTATCTCCAGAGGTAATCTAGCACAGCAGGAGAGGTGCTCTGCTTCCACCTCACCTTTTATACCTGTGCTACAGTTTATTACAAAGTTATACTTCCTTCTGTAGACATTCCTGTCAGCAATTGGTCTGGTCAACATTCCATCAGATCTGGTTCCTATTCTGAGCAACCCATGATATCATTAAACAACTGGAAGACACTTTGACTCACTAAAAATAGAACTGTATGTATATGTGGCCTATGTACCCCCTAGAGTCAAAATGGAATACAGAAGAGAGTATTGATTTTGATATTCTTTTACAAATAGAAAGATACTATTTTTAAAAAGGTCAAAAATGCCTTCTGCTAAGATTTTGTTTAAATATAGATACGTGCTATAGGAGAACTAGGCACCTTAGGCCCCCCACGGCATTCACTATCCCACAGCCTAAGGCTGCTCCTCTCAAATCTTTGGAGCCTATGGACCTGACAATCTCAATCACAGCCTACCCCGGTGTCCTAACCCTTGCCTGTAATCCCAGAACTCCAGAGGCTGAAGCAGACCTTGTCTCAAACAACAAAACCCTAAATATAAATTTTTCTTACTTGCCTTTCTGGAGGGTGGAGCTTTTAGACCAGTTGTTTGTTATGGGTCCCTCAGAATAGGAACCAGATCAGCCAGATTGGAATTTGGAAAGCCATTTATTACTGAGCTCAGGGCCCTGTCAGCTCTCACGCAGGAGAAGACTGAAAGGTGGCTAGCCCAGGAAGCAGGAGGGTTTTTAAAACCTGGAACCACATTGTTTGGTAAACAAATTCATTGTCTGACACATAATAAAGCTTTTAGGGTCATTGTGATCATTACTCAAACTAAATTTCCTGGGGCTTTCTTTTAGTTTCTGATTATCTTGCACCTGAGTACTTGCAAGCAGCCTTGCATAGCCACAAGATTAAAGCCCATTTAATTTCCTTTTGAAATCATCTCTATAAGTTAACTTTGTTTACAGGAATTGGTGAGGTAGGAATTTTATCTAACAAACAGCAAGAAACAGCCACTATTTACTAAACAACCTAGAACAGTGGGTGAATATACATTTACACAACAGAAAATACAAGATTTACATTTATAGCCTAAAATGTGAGTTAACCCATTACATTATCTATTTATTTACTTATTCTTTGTAATACCAGGGATTGAACTCAGGACCCTGTTCTCTTGCCAGGCAAGTGCTTATTTTTAGACCAGTTGTAATCCAGTCCTCTATGCAGCTACACTCATTCTGAGCTGAGTTTAGGCAAGCTCTTCAATGATAATATCCTTAAAAGAAGTAAAAGAAATTGAAACTTCCAGAGTTCATGTGCCTTTTTTTCTCAATGACCTAAAACAGACAAAGTCAGATCTTGAAAAATCTTCGATGATTCTGACAAGTACATTATTATCTTTAGAAGATTTACTCAGACCTATAAGCTAGAGTAAAATGATATAATGTTAATCTTAAATCAAGTACTGACTTATAATGAGAGATAAGTAGCATTACAAGCTGCTATTACATTTGGAGATAAATATCATATCGCTAATTTTAAACAGCTATAAATTCCCACTGGATTCCAAGCAGTCCTTACAGAAGATCTCTACTGGCCTAATAGGCAGGAGATTGGAATAAAACATATTTTGAAGTGTGTATTCTTGTATATTTAGTTCTAAAACCAAGTCTTCTAGTTATTTTAAATTTTCAGCTATTTATCAGGAGAGATGAAAAGCCCTGTGCTTTCTTCAAATGTTTAATAGAGGCACTGGTAGAACTTATTTCCCTAGATCCTAATTCAGTTAAGGGGTAGATTATTCTTAAAGTTAAATTCATTACTCAATCAGCTCCAGATATTAGAAAAGAGCTACAGAAGATAGCTTTTTGCTCCAGATAGCTCACTTGAAAATAAAAACTGCCTCCTTAGTTTTCTATGTTCAGGAATGGGAAAAAATCAGAGAGAGAAAACAAAGAAACCAAGAAAAAGCAGCTACCTTTGTCGCAGCACTAAGAGAAATAGATCCTAAGTCTGATTCTCAGGGCTCCAAGAACTCGGCAACTATTGGAGGGATGGAAGCTCCTGCTGTGAACCAGACCTAAAGGCCAAACAGATGCTAAAAGAGTAGCACCTGGGATTGATACTCTAACTATGTATCGATTACCTGAAAAGATCCAAGTGAGTCACTAGCTCAACCCCCCAGGGGAAGAGACCCTGTCCCGTATTCATGCCCGCTTACTACGTGACTCGCTTCCCCATTTGGTCCTGGGCCTAATCAACTTTACCTGAGCAATGGTGCTTGTAATCCCATTGGTTGACTATAGTTTTGTCCCACTTCACATCCGCCTAAGCGAGACCCCTTTTCTACCTTAGTCCTACATGGTTTTGCCCTATAAGTCCCTAAAAGAGGCAGCTTCCCGGGGCAACCCGCTCGGGATCCCCTTTTCTTTCCAATAAAGTTTTATCCTCAACCTCCGTTTGTTCCTAAAATTCATTCTTTGGTTTTAGAGAACAAGAACTCATGCAGGTCAGGTTGGGAGTTTTACTTCCCTGGATCAGTTTAGCTTTCTTCCACCAAGCCCCACTTCTCAGAATCTCCACTGCTTGTCAGCAACTCCATGCAGAGAACCAATCTTTCGAAATGGAGGCCTTGAAGGGGACATTGCAGGCATCAAACTGTAGCACTTCTGCGTAAAAGCAGTAAAAGGTCAGTATAATCTTTTTTCAACACACTTGGTAAAAGGTTTTAATTTATTATTTATGTTTGTAAAAGTTTATTTCAGCTTCCATGAGAGAAAGTGAGATAAAGTAGAGCCATGATTACAAGCTTGTTTGATTTTTACCATCGAAGGGAACTGCGAGGAAAAGGTATCAGATCAGAGGTCATTCCCCCCTTTTGTTCACTTCAAGATAGAAACATTAGAACAGCTCATATGCGAACAGTAATGATGAAGAGTAGAGGGAAGAGTTGGGAATTGTTTCATTCTTTCCTTAATCTGTTGTGTGTACATAAATGAGATTTAATATGCACATGGAAGTATTGTGTTGTAAGTTAGGGGTAGGGGTTGGTGCCAAAAAACAACAAGAAGACCTGATAAAAGTGGCTTCAGAGCTCTCACTGAGATTTGTCTCTCTCCAAGTGAGCCCAAAGCCTCAGAAGCCTCTCACATTTATTGGGGGGTAAAGGCAGGCTAAGGAATGTGCGTAATTACTTAAGTGAATACAAACTACTATCTCTATTGACTTCCACCATTTGCCTGACACTGGGTCCACACAAATGCTAGCTGATAACATCCCAAGCAAGGGATCAAAGAACAGGGCACTATGAGGAGAAGCTGTTACCTGGAGCCTTGAACCCCAGCTTTCTGGGAATTTACAAGTGACAGCAGCTCTTCCTGGGCTCTATCTATTGCTCCTTACTCCCTTGGGACATTAGGCTTTTGTTTCATATCTGTATTTCTATAATATTGTCTTTATCTTTGAGATTTAACCCTTGAATAAACAGAGTTCCAGTGGTTCAACAGAAAGAATTCAAAACATTTATGAACTCAAATGGTCAAAGAACCTTTATTTTTATCAATCCATAATTGAAAATTAATGTTTTTAATAATAAAGTAAAAGGTCAGAATTAACAATCAATACAGATTTTTTCAAATTATAGAACAAGTTTTGGAAAATGTTAAACTATCATTTTTCTTAGTAGATTACAATAATTAGACTACCTGTTATATTGTTTTATATAGCATATTCAGAAAGAAGCAATATGTATCATGAGTTTTTAAGTATTTTGCCATTTGAGTTGAAATATAATTGGTCTCTTTTGTATTCTTAATAATTTTGTTTTATGTACTAAAAATATAACTCTTGAAAAGGGTTCATAGTCTTCACCAGACTACTGAAGGGACTTGCAAAAAATTAAGAATACACATTTGTTGTTACAGGAGGGAAAACAGGAAGTGTGGGTATAAAAGCAGGTTATTTAGAGATTTGGTGTTAGAAGTTGGAGAATTCTTTATTGTCCTAATTGCATATAGGTTTTTCAGTAAGATGTGAATCAAGGTCATCAGGAGAGAAGAAAAAAGAGTGAGGAGATAATGGAAATTTGGAATATAAGGAAGAGGTGTGAATTGGTTTTCTGAGAGAAGAAAGCCAATTACCTAGGAGAGTGAAAGGATTGTAAGGCAGTGCTGAGTGCCCACTTTTATTTTCAAATTTAAAGGGAGACTACAATTATGTGTCTTTTTCTTGCTTTGTTCAGTTAGTTGAATGAGTAAAGAGGTGAGTTAACCATAGTTAATGATATGTTCTAGCTCTAGTATAAATTGCTACATCATTATGGTGGTCATCTAATATGGCTGAAGCCCTTAGAATAAAAGGTTATCTTCCCCGAGACCACCTCCCCCCTTCCAACCCAGCCCAGGGTGCAATTTCCTTTCACCCTTCCAGCCACCTCAGGGAAGGCCCCAATCAGCTCCCTCAGGTATATCTAAATATCCCCTTCAAACTCCATCCCTGGCAAAAGGCCACAAAAGCCTCAGCCTCCCTTTGTTCCGATCCAGATAATCCTCATCTTCCCCAGATTCTCTCCATGTCTTCAAAGATAATAAAGCCTCTTTTCCTTTTTCCTTCTGCCTGTTTCTTTGCTGCACTGGCACCTGAAAAAAACCTATCAGGGAATTCCAAAAGGAGGGAGTGGAAGAAGAGAGTAGCAAAGTAATTAATGGTCTAAATCATAGAATGAAGTTAGAGATGGGCTCTCAGTACAGTACTCAGGGAAGTACTCAGTTGAGCAAAGAGGAAAGCTAGAACACAAATGTTATGGTTAGGTCTAGAGTCAGTGGATATTGTTTCTAGGAAGTGGATGAAGTTTTACAACTGGTAATATTACAGTAAATAAAGAGAGAAAATGAGTGAAAGAGAGGGAAAAGAAGAGGGAGAAAGGGAAAAGGAGAGGTAGGAAAGGGAGGGAAGCAAAGGAGGAAGAGAGAGAGATTCTAAAAGAAACTGACAGAATTTATGGTTTATGGTGCCAAAAAGCAAGTGATCATTTTTAGGAGGCATATAAACTTAAACTCTGATTTTTTTTTTGGTGGAACTGGGGATTGAACTCAGGCCCTTGTGCTTGCCAGGGAAATGCTTATTCCATTGAATCATCTTCCCAGCCCACAGATGCTTATTCTACTGAGCCATCTCCCCACCCCCCTAAACTCTGAAATTCTGACATTAAAATCTACCCTTGTTTTCCTGATATTCCCTTTTCTAATGTTTCAAACTGAACATTCCATCCATGCTTCATCATTTTCTCCCTGTGATTCCTCCTGAGGCATGGTGATGCTATTTTGCTGTCCTGTTTGATGACCCCTCCATGCTCTCCTACTGTTGTGAAATAAAAGTCAAGTCAGTTAGTAGATTAGTAGGTAAGAGTTACCATCTACTTTGTTTTGGAATATGCTTTGCATTATTAGGCACATTTTACATGGCTTTCATACATAATCCTCTGAAACAGTATGCATGAATAAACATTTTTTTTTTCATTTAGTACAGGGCCATGAGGGTCTACATGGTCTTGCCACACAGATTGGACTCGTAGTGAGCCACCTGTGTTCAGTCTCCCAAGCACTAGGGTTACAGGTGTGCACCACCATCCCCAGTCTCAATTGCCATCTCAGCATGCCCTGGGCTTGGGACCAGCATGGTATGCTGCAGTTTGAACTTTGGCCACTGTGCCCTGCCTAAGCAGGTGCTTTAGTCTACTGAGTTATGTGCTGGCCCAAATTAATTAATTTTGAAGAGGGAGATTAATCAAGTTAATGAAACACTGGGAATACTGTACCTAATGCAGCTAGAAATGTTAAAAGGTCTAACTAGAACTATTTGCCTTTTCTCACACTGTTACATTAGCCAGCAGTCTTTTATAGTCACATACAATACTGATGTTTAGATATAGATAGGCCTAACTATGACATCATTAATGACTCCTTGAGGAAATGCTCTGATTTTATTATATAACATAAATGTAATTTTTTTTTTTTTTTTGTGGTGAGCTCAACCTGCACTGGGGCTGGCATGGCATGTAGAACAGTGATCCCTGTGTGCTTGCCCATGTTTGCTTAAGCAGGCATTTTCTAGTGTTGAGCTATTTCTCCAGCTGCATAAATATAAATCTTATTTAGTTTTATTATAGCTTAATAAATAATGTGACATTTAATTATTTTTTGTTTCCTTTGTTCTTTTTATCAGTAATCTTAATTTTAAGGTAATTTGATAATATTTAAGTGTGATATTCTCCAAGCATTTGAAAGCTATTTTTAACCCTTATTTTTCTTCTATTGTTCTTAATGTTACAATTTCTGTAAGCTATGATTTGTGCCCACACAAGGATGAAATGAGCATTTATTATGATATCTATGGAAGAAAAATCAAATTATCTGTTTAATAATGTATGTATCTAGCATGGAACAGAATGATTAGTTTTAAAACATTGGATTGAGTTTGTGCTGCCTGGATTTAGCTCTTGTATTGAGGATAAATATTACAGCTAAATGTATCCTTTCATTAATCCATGCATAAATTCACCGGTATATTCATCCAAAGCTACAATGTGACTCACATCACATATTGCATTCTGTACTGTGTATAAATGCAGGACAGACTCAATTTTGTCTCCATGGACTATAATGCACATTTCCTAAGAGACAAAGAAAGCAGACAGCCGAAATGGGAGGGGCTTCTGTGAGACAGGGGGAGAGTGATAGCAGGCAAGTCAGCTTGAAAGGCAAGATGTCTTTTCATAACCTATACTCTGATTAAGAGGTAGGACCATTTCTGAAATTGCTTATAACCATGAAAGATTGTTAGAATCACCAAAGGACAAAAAGATGATATGCTTTACTTTTAAGTAATTTCATTCATTGGTTCTGGGGTGGAAGTGAGGCAGCCCCCCAGTGATCTGTGCAAGACTTGGTGACAATTAAGAGGCAGAATCACTCTGATGAGTCCAGATGCTTGGGAAGCACATCTTGAGTTCAAGTTGGACAAATAGAGATGGACTAGGCTTCTCAGCTCTTTTGATTAAGCTCATTTGTAGAGAGCTCAGAATAGAGCTGAGTTTAAGCACCTGACAATCTTTGTTGTTGTTGTTGTTGTTGTTGGGTATGTCATTGTTTTCCAAAGTGTTGCTTAGATAAGTACTGTGCATAGACCTTTGGCTGTCTGATCAGTGTGTGTACATTTGTGAAGGAACTGCACCTTCTGTGTTATTTTTTTCCTGGATATTATCCTAGTTTGCATCCAACATAGTACCACAGATAGGTAAGTTATGAAGAAAAGAAATTTATTTTGGATCATAGTTCTGGTCCAAGTTTGAAGGGCTATATCTAATAATGATCTTCATGTTGGCAGAGTCCTGAGGAAGTATAAGATGCCACAGGGCAGGAGGCAAGGAGAGGGTGGAGATGCAGCACAACCACCCTTGAGATAATTCCATAACCCATTAATCCAGCAATGCATTAATCATATGAATGATTAATTTATTCATGATATCAGAGCTCTAATCTCCTTTCTTTTTATTTATTTATTTTCTTTTTTTTTTTGGAGGGGGGAACTGGGGATTGAACTCAAGCCCTTGCGCTTGTCAGAGAAGCGCTTATTCCACTGAGCCATCTCCCCGGCCCCTAATCTCCTTTCAATGGCCTAGTCTCTTACTATCTCATAGTGAAGATTACATTTAAATTAAGTCTGAGTTTTAAAAGTGACAAACTATATCCAAATCATAACTGTATGTTCCATTGTTGCAGAGAATTGAGAACTAGCATTACCTTATATCTATTAAATGCCAAGTAGTAAAACCCTTAGTATGTAGGACCACTTGAGCAGCTCTCCTTCAAAGAAGAGTGATTATCTTCATTTTGGTTGAGGCTGGCCCTATTTCCTTGTGTTGATATGTATAGAGCTGGCTAGGAAATCTCTTTATCCTTTCAATTGGCCTTAAGTAATGCATATTGGTCTAGCCGAGGTGCTGGTAGTAATTTTTGAAGGTGGCACATGTGTTTCCCTGTAACCCACACCTGCTGCTCTCCAATATGAGCCAGGTTGAGACATGACAAAGAGACCGTTCTCCATGCTGTCAGCTGGGATCGAGCCTGGAGATAGAGGATATGACTTCCTGGGGCTTGAAAGATTGTATATCAGAGCTGAAGCACCAGACTCTTGAAACAAGAGATACTATTTCAATAGCATAATGCAAATTACTCTTTCTGCCCAGCTCACAGTAATCACTTACTTCCCACAATTCTCTTCCTCAAGCCACTCCTCCTTCTCAGCTGAATAAAACCTGGGTATTGCCCTAGGTCACTTTCTTTTGTTCTGGAAAGCCATCTTCTTTTCTTTTTTTTTTTAGGATTTTTATTTTATTTTATTTTATATTTGTTTTATTGAAGTACAAATATCAATGAGACAGTTTTAAGATACCTTGACAAGATGGATTTGATAAATTAATACATTGCAAACTGTTTTCATAATGTTTTGGTATCATAGAAGGTGCATACATGATATTATACTTACAGACATTATTATACCATATGTCTATCAGTAAATTAAGAGAGTGTATCTGTTTGCATATCTTATTTTTTATACCTGAATTACTTCAAAGATTCAATAATTAATACTTTCTACCTTGTTATTTTCCTAGTGGTTGTCCATAGTACTAGAAGCCAACATAATATCCTGTCCAACCACCATTAGTGCAAATCTTGCCTCTCATAGGATTATGTAGAAGCACAACGTTATCTATCCCAACTGTACTGTCCATACACACACATCATAATTCTTCCTTTCTATACCCCTTCCTTTGTCTACACCTGTCAGAGATGGGCACTCCATTGTCATTCAACTAACTTAGGTGCTTGAACTCGACAACACAATCCAACACAGTCCAGCATTCCACAACAATAGTGAGTTATCTGAAGAAGTTGTCGACCATAGCCATTTACAGCTCAGCTTAATATTATGGCCCCGCAATGTATACTTCATTTTTATACTTTTCTGCTGGATGGTTAAGACCTAGATAGAGCAAGACTTATATACCAACACATGTACTTTATGTTTCTTATGAGGTTAGTGAAGTCCCCTCAGGGTTTATCTTGTAATCCTGTACCTTATTCTGTTTGGAAAGCCATCTTCGTAACTGGACTGAGGGCCCCTTGGCTCCCCAATAATTATATGTATGTCTTAGTGTCTTTGTTATCACTGTAAGTTGCACTGGGAATGGTAGATTGGAATTAATTTGGTGGGATTCTAATAACATATTTTTGGGGTTATGAGTATAGACGTCTTGGGCCAAGACTAGAACCAGGAGAGGACTCCTAAACCTTAGTTGTACTACATTTATGTTCTCCTAAGGTCCCAGTTAATCTAAAGTTTTCCTAGTTGGATAAAATTAATAGTCTTAAGGCTAACTATAAAGTTAGTAAAAATGCTTTTGCTTTATTTTAAATTAGTCACTACTTACTGAATTCTGCATTAGATTTTTTTTATTTTTTTATTTTTTTGTGGAACCAGGGATTGAACTCAGGCAATTGAGTTTGCCAGGCAAGTGCTTATTCTACTGAGCCATCTTCCTGACCCTAGAATGTTATAATGTGTCAAATCTTTCTAACAATGAGAGAAACAGAAAAATAGAAGTGATCAGAGAAATTTTATCTGGGTTCAAATGTCAGGTTTTTTGGTGATGCAGTAAAGAAATATGAAAGATAAAAGAAGCCTTATTAACTCCAAAGACAGGGACAGAATCCCAGGGAAGATGGGTTGGGGGAGGGGAATCCTCTTACCTGAGAAACTTTTATGGACTTTTTCTGGGGGTGGAGTTTCTAGGGGAAATTTCAATTACATGTAAGGAACTGATTAGGGTCTCTCCTGTGTACATGAGAAAGGTGAAAGGAAATTGTATCCAAGACTTGGTTAGGGAAGAAGGAGGAAGTGGTCACTGGGGAGATAGCCTATCACCAACTAGAACATAGGATAAAAATGGACTTGAATTCTCAGAGGAAAAGGTCAAGGTTAGCACTTTCTAGCGACTTGGAGTACTCTGAATTTCTCTAAACAAAGGCAATGATTTTGGAAAGTAAATGTGAGAGCTCAAAATAGCAGATCTTTGAAAAAGATCTCAAAGTAATAGCTGTATTTAGGAAATAGAGAAAGATTTTTGAACTTAATAAAGTGAAACCATAATGCTAAAGAGACAGGAAAAAAGAGAAAAAATTGCTAAAGGCAGTTAAATAATCCTAATAAAAGTTATTGGGAAGATCTTAGGTATAATTAAATTAAGTTTATAACTAAAATAGATTTTAATGATATAGGAGAATGAAACGCCAAACCTGAAAGATATCTAGGCCAAGTTCATGTTCTCAAAAACTGAAGAATGAATTTTAGGAACAATGGAGGTTAAAAGCAAAATATATTCATGGGGGGCAGGTCCTGTCTGATAGAAAGACAGAAGGGGAACCTGAGCAGATTGCCTGAGAATTTACCATTTTGAGGGACTTTTATAGAGCAAAACCATGTGGTGAGATGGGTTTAAGGTAGAAAACATGGAGCTCCCACATGAGGTGGGACAAAACTATGGTCAACCATTAAAGACTAAAAGTACAATAGCTCAGGTAAAATTGATTAAATACTGATCAAATGGCAATGGTGAAGGGAGTTATGTAGCAAACAGGCATGAGTGTGAGACAGGGTCTCTTCCTGTTGAGTGTTGAGTAGTGACTCCTTTGGGCTCTTTCAAGGTGATTGATACCTATTTAGAATATCAGTCTCTGATGCCCATCTGTTATTGTTTGTGTCTACTTGTCACCCCAAAGCCTCGTGCAGTCATGGGGCTGGGACTTCTAGAGTTTGAGATTAATTTATGATCTACTGGGATTATGGGTGTGAGTGTTACACCCAGCCTGGGATGTAATGTAAGAGAGACAGACTTCCTCTCTGTAGCCAGTGTAGCCAGCTACTCCTCCATTTTGCTCTCTGGCTCTTTGCTGCCACCATGAAAGGTTGCACTCTTCCATGTGCTGCTCTGTCTTGGAGCCAGCTGAGTATGGACTGAAACCTCCAGTAACTATGAACTAAATAAACCTTTCCTTCCTTCATTTTGGGTGTCAGGTATTTGTCCCAGCAATGAGAGAAGAGTAACTGAGATACCATCCGTAGGGAAGTAAGTGTCTGCATTTGTTTACTCCTTTGTCTTGAGATCTGGTCCAGAGTTTCTTCCAGTTTCAAAGTCATCTTGGCTTCCATACTATCTCCTTGAGGGCCTGGACCAGTCTGACTGCCTATAAGATTTCTATATAATTCAGCTGCCTACTGATAGGTTACAGACAAAAGAACAAACTGCTAAATTAGCATGGCCCTGATTTAACATGGCTTAGATCCTTAAAACAATAGCTTATCTTCTGAATGACCACTTTCTCCTTCTCTACTCCAGCCCTGCACACAAATTCTTTTTACCTTTCCCATTCACACAAGGGAACCTCCAATCAGCTCCCTGTGTGTTGCTGAACCTTCCCCTCAAATTCTACCCCTAGCAAAAGTCCGTAAAGTCTCAGGCTTCCTGTTCCATGTCAGAGGATCTCTCCATCTCCCTGCCCATGATCCTCTCCATGCCTTCAGAGGTAGTAAAAGGGCCTCCCCCTTTTTTATTTCTGCTTCTCTGCTGTGCTGTTACTGCTGCCATTGCTGCTGGTAAAACCTGGCAGCTACAATGCTAAGGTTTGAAAATCAAGTTAAATAACTGCATCATATTTTTTCTGAAAGCTTAAATCATTTTAATTTTCTATTTTACAAAATCTTGTATATTTTATGATAGAAAGGTAAATTACTTATCTTGTATTCCCTATTCTCCTAATAAAGTTGCTGTAGGTTAATGGTAAAATTACAGGAATGGGCTTGGTTTCTCATGCTAGCATGATGTTTCCTGACAAAAGCTGCAGACTGGCAAGTGTCTATGTTTAGGGCATGAATTAAAATGAAGGACCAAAAGTAGAATTGAAAAGCAGCCATTATGCTTATAACCAATATTACTGATTGGACACTATCAATATCAACATGAAGCGGGATATTACTTGTGAGGTACTCCTTGATCATTAAAGTAGTTTGAAAATGTTAGAAAATGGATTATTTCCAAACTAAGTTCACAGATTGCTTTGTGTATCATATGGATTATGATTTCATGCTAAAAGTTATTTAAACAGTTATGATAAAATATAGACAAATTTCATGTTATGCTGGATTTAAAAAATCTAAAATAAAATATTAATATAGAAAAAGTACACAAACAGGTAAATAGCTCATTGATATTTTAAAGGTAACACCTACTCATTCCCCAACATGCTAAGAAATGGAATTTTAATAAATATGTATGGATTAAAAACTAAGATTAAGAACATTGTACCCATACCTTATTATTTTGTGAATTTGAGAGAATTGAATTTTACTTGATTTATATTAGCAGAGCAGTGTTTGATACTTTTTTAAGAAAACCTCCATGAGACAGTGGTGTGAAGAAAATAGAATAATACATTAAAACTCCCCAGGGAAAATAACTTACCTATAGTTAGGAAGTAGACTTCATGATGTTTTTGTCATGGAACTAGAAGAAGAATGAGATAATTTAATTATCTGAAGAGGCTTTTCATATGAATGTTTATTTCTTTTGGAAATAAGTTTACACTTCTAACAGTTGTTTCACACTCTGAAGGAAAAGCTTTAAAAGTTCTATAGAGAACAGAATAATGAAATAAATGTGTTAATTACACAAAGAGATTTAATAGGTTGGTTAATAGGATCCAGAAGTGAGAGAGTTCACAGGGGCTGAGAGATCAAAAGCTGAAGACGCTGCAGTAGCCAACCACATGCTGAAGAGCTGTAAGATCCAGTCTCTGCTCAACTCAAGATGAAAGTCCTTGAACAAGGATGAAGGCCCAATTCCAAGGGCAATGTCCTGGAAGCTCACTGTGGTGTTGCTGATGCAAGTCTACCCTGAAAAGGTAAAAATACTGAAGACCAATGACAAAAGATGAAGGGGAAGACTGGTACTCTTTAGAAGAGGCTCAATGCCTTCTTCTTTCCATTTTTATTCAATTCTACCTATTGGTTGTTGCTATTCAAATCAGTAGTGTGTCATCTTCAGTTTGCTGGTCTACATATTATTCATTTACTAATGTCCAGAACTGTGCTTCACTAATCCTTCACTAATCTATCAGATGCTTCTTCATGATTAATGCTCCAAAAGGCAATTTCAAGGTTTTTTTTTAAAGGTATTCAAGGTGGAACTCAGCCTCCTTTGTGCTAGGCATGTCCTCTACATTTCCTTTCTTTTCTTTTTTTCTTTTTTTGGTGGAACCAGGAATTGAGCTCAGGTCCTTGTGGTTGCCAGGTAAGCATTTAGTCTACTGAGCTATCTCCCCAGGCCCCTGAACTACATTTCCCATACTTTCAAAAATAAATTATTTTAGGACAGGGTCTTGCTAAGTTGTTCAGGCTGGGCTCAAACTCACCATCTTTCTGTTTCAGGGCCCCAAGTAGCTATGGATGCTCACCACCAAGACTGACAAGGTTGTTCTTTTTTAAGGATTTTTTTTTTCTAGCTCAAGCTGCCTTAAGGGAGGGACTGGTAAGGCATTTGTTCCTTTTTTTAAAAATGAAAAGGCCAGTGAAGATAACAAGCTTTAAGAGGTGGAAATTGCTTGCTGTAGGTGTGGACTGAATAGCCTAGAAGATATTTCTTTTATGTCATTAGAACATTAGTGAGAAAAATCACTGATACTGCTACTTAAGATATTGTGCCTCCTAAGAGCTAACAAAGCTTTTAGAAAGCTAGCTGAGAGGGAAAAAAAAATCAAAGATGTTAGAGACAAGATCTGATTTCAGTGTAAGTACAATAATTTATAATCTTTGTAATCATAGGCACATCATTTAATTTCACAAGCTTTTAAATTCTTCACACATTATATATATTGGTGAGAAAATAAAGGACCTTCAGGTAATGCTATTGTAAATACTGTTATTATGTATATACTAATTTTGTTTCCATGGAGCCCTTTTTTTTCCATTTATGCATTTGGTACAGGGTCTCACTGTGTACCTCAGACTCATGGCAGTCCTCCTGTTTTCAGCCTCCAGAGAAATGGGACTACAGATGTGCACCACAATGCCCAGACTCAGTGGCTAGCTCAGGGCATCCTGAGGGTGGGTCCAGAGTGGCATGCTAGATGGGGGAATTGAACCCTGGTCCCTGTGTTTGACAAAGCAATGCTTGGTCTGCCAAACTATCTCACTGGCCTTTTTTTTTTTTTGGTACTAGAAATCAACCTTGCATTTGCCTTGCTTATGCCACTGAGTTGTCTCCCTGGCCATCAGGAGTGCTTAATATACACAAAAACTGTAACTTTATTAAATACCCTTTTTTTTTTTTTGCGGTACCTAGGATTGAACTCAGGACCCTGTGCTTGCCAGGTAAGCACTTATTCTTCTGAGCTATCTGCCCAGGCCCACACATTTTCTTTTGAGATGGGGTCTTATTGTGTTTGTCAGGCTGGCCTCTAGTTCATGATCTCCTGCCTTACCCTTCCAAGTACCTGAGATCACAAAAGCATATCAAAGAGTTCCCTGGGATGAGTTTGCATTCTCTTAAGAATAAGTTTTAGGAACAATGGAGGTTAAGAGAACATTTATTGGGGGAAAGAAAGCTTCTGTCTGAGAGAGGGACAGAAGTGTATCTGAGTGGGTTACCAAAGACCTTGCCTTTTCTAGGGGTTTTACAGAGCAAAGCCATGAAGTGAGAGGGGGTCTAAGGTGGAAAACTCATACATAAGGTGGGACAAAACTATGGTCCACTAATAAAATTAATTGTGTTAGGTTTTTTTCCAATGGCACAGCAAATAGACAGGAAAGATAAAAGAGGCTTTTATGGCAGGCATGGGAGGGAGGACCTCAGGGAAAGAGACACAAGAATCCTCAGACCTGAGACAAAGAAAGTTGAGGCTTTTATGGACTTTTCCTGGAGGTGGAGCTTGAGAGTCATTTTCAGTTACATGTAAGGAGCTGATAGGGTATCTCCTGTGTGTGCAAGAAAGATGAGAGGAAACTGTATCCAGGACAGGGTTGGGGAATAAAGGGGAAGTGGTCATTAGGAAGATAAGCTGTTCTTCTAAGGGCTTCAGCCATGTTAAATGACCACCAGATATAAGTCAGCAATTCAGCCTATGGCCACAACCTATCAAATTGCTCAGGTAGGGGTCCAGGGAGTCAGCTCAACAAAGTGAGTGCTTGCGTGGTAAGCACAAGGTCCTGAGTTCAATCCCTGGTGTCACAAAAAAAAAAAAAAAAAAAAAAAAAAAATTCTCAGGTAAAATTGTTTAAATTGGGATCAAATGGAGTACCAAGTGTAGGAGCATAGCAAGCAGGCATGAATATGGAGCAGAGGAACACACTGTAGGGGGTTAAGTCAGTCACTTCTGGACTTTCCAAGGTGACTGATACCTGTTTAGAATATCAATCCTTGATGTCCATCTCTAGGGAGGTATGGGTCTGCATTTGTTTTCTGTTTTGTCTTGAGGTTTGGCCCACCTTGGAAGTGCCTGTCTATTCCACAGTTGCAAGGCCTTGTCTTCCATGTTGTCTCCTTGAGGAGACATGTCTCCTAGCTCTGTCTGACTGCCTATATTTGTATCTAACTCAGCTGCTTATACCACCGCCATGCCCAGCTTCTTTAATAAATGGCACAGTGCATATGTAGTTATCCATAGAAAAAGCCCTAAATATGTCTTCTTTCTTCAACTACCCATTCAGCCACCAGGGACTATAAAACAGTGAGAAATAAATTTGTGGGTTTTTAATTAATTTTATTGAGAAACAAATAGCAATGAGACAGTTTCAAAACTGATTAGTAGGACAGTTTCAATAATTAATACATTGCATATTATTGTCTTCATAGTAGTTATTCATAGTACAAGATGCAGACATGATATTCTGTCAAAATACTATTAGTACAAGTACTTCTTTTCCTTGAATTAAGAGAAAGTAGCTGTATATCTATCCTTACTATTTTGTATGTACAGATACAAAATGGTCCTTTCTTTGTATCCCCTTTTTTTGTTTAGTTTTGTTAGAAATGGGTATTCCATTCTCATTTAAATATTGTAGGGGCATGAATTCAGCAAAATAATCCAATATAGTCCAGTAATCCATAAGATTACTGGGTTATCTATAGGACTGGCAATGAAATTTGTGCTATTTAAATCACTGTCTTTGTGATTTTATTATAGTAGAACATGCTAAGATAGTTTTATTTAAAAAGATAATAATTGTCATTATTATATTCATCAAATTGGGATAGGAAAATTAAATGTTTATAAACAGAAAGCCAATGTGAGCCACTGATATTTCCAAAGTTAAAAATCATTTAAAACAGAACAAAAAACAAAGAACTAAACAATCTGATATAAAGGAATGAAACTCTCAACTTATAAGATACTTCAGACAAGTTCATATTCTCTAATACCAAAGAATGAATTTTAGGAGCAAATAGGTTAAGAACAGAATATGTTGGGGAAAAGACAAACAGACAGGGACCCAATCAGTTGCCCAGGAATCTCTTATTTCTAGGGATTTTTATAGAGCAACACCTCCATGAGGTGAGCTAGGTCTAAGATGGAAAACATGGGAACTCGCCCATGAGGTGGGACAAAAATATGATCAATAATATCACAAGCATAATTGCTCAGGTAAAATTGATTCAATCCAGGACCAAATGTGAAATTGAGTTACACATTGCAAAGGGGGATGAATACAGAACAGAGATTCATGTGGTAGCCAGTAGTGGTTGGATTAGTGACTTTTCCTGGCTTCTTCAAGGCGATGTTCAATTCCAGATGGTTATCTTTAGGAGGTCCGCATTTGTTTGATTTTTGGTCTTGAGGTCTGGCCTACAGTGGGAGTGTCCATCCCTCTCACAGTTGCAAGGCATCTTGTCTTCTGAACTATCTTCTTGAGGACCTGGCCCTATCTGGCTACCTGTAATATTTCTATTTAATTCAGCTGCCTACAACAAAACAATTTCCAAAGCTAATATATAGAAAAAAATATATCAGTTTAAGTAGCCATTCATTCAAAATATCTGTGCCAGCTCTTTCTACAAAGAAAAGCCAGCCAGATAGCTCAGCAGACTAAAATGCCTGCTTAAGAAGAGCACAGCGGCCTGGGTTCAATCCCCAGCATGCTGGCTGGCCTTGCTCCAGGGCAGGCCAAGAGAGTGACTGAGACCAGGTATGGTGGCACATGCCCATAATTCCAGTGCTTGAGAGGCTAAAAATAAGAGGATCATTATGAGTTTGAGCTGTGTAGTCAGACCCTGTAGATCCTGTACTAAATACAGAAAACAAAACAAAACAAAACAAATATATAAAAAACAGGCAAAAGAAAGCTACTACTTATAAGAAAATATTTTCTGTTTTCTTTTTTTTTTCTCTCACTCTCTCTCTTTTGGTGATACCAGGGATTGAACTCAGGACCTCATCCTTGCCAGCCAAGCACTTATTCCACTGAGCTATCTAATCAGCCCAGAAAATCTTTTTCTTTCTTTCTTTCTTTCTTTCTTTCTTTCTTTCTTTCTTTCTTTCTTTCTTTCTTTCTTTCTTTCTTCCTTCCTTCCTTCTTTTTTTCTTTCTTTTCTGTTGTTCTTGTCTCTCATTTCCTTTTATTACCTTTTAAAATTACTTTAAAGAGTATATTAATAATTGATATGACAATTAGAAGACCAAAATGACAGGAATTTAAAGCATGGTTTTAGTATTATATATTGCTATCCTCAATGTAGTTGCTTAGTTCACAGATATCAATATATAGAGTTAGTCAGGGTGGAAATTCTACCCACTAACTGCTATTTTCAAAAACCTGATGGAAATTCTTAACACTATTGCCTTATCCATCTTGCCCCTACCTTATATCTTTTTTTTTTTCTTTTTGGTCTTTTTGAGACAGGGTCTCACTATGCAGTTCAGGCTGGCCTTAAGCTCACTTTGCAGCTCAGGCTGGACTCGAACTCACAACAATCCTCCTGGCTCAGCCTCCCAAGTGCTGGGATTACAGGCCTGAGCCACCATGCCCAGCTTTTTATTTTTTATTTTATTTTTTATATTTTTTCCTACCTTATTTCTTAACTTTTCTCTTTTCCCTCTTCTTATTGTTAAATCCTAAGGTTCTGTGTCTTTCCATTTAACCTTTCAACTTTTGTTTCTTCTTTTGAGTTCTTACATTAGGGAGACAGCGCGATATTTACTCACATGGGTCTGGTTTATTTTCACTTATGAGTGTAGCCTCAAGTTGCATCCATTTACCTACAAAGACTCAAGTTTGTTTTTCTTTATAGCTGAATAATACTCCATTGTATAAAAATACCTCATCTTTTTCATCCATTCCTCAAAACGTGATGGGCATTTTTCCAAGATTTGGCTATCACAAATAGTGGTACTATAAACATGGGCTCACAGAAAATTTTTCTTGACTAGAATACAGTCATGCTCTGGGCCTTCACTATATTTTTTTTCACTTCACCAAATCCTTGTTTTCAGGAATATAGCAACATTCCTGCTCAGAAAAATCTACACAATATGCTCACTTTTATTTTAAGTTCCAGGATAGTCAATATTTTCTCATATGTCCCATGACAATATTTTCCCCACTATTGGTGATCTGAAGTAGGGGAACTTTTTGCCTTTAATATTACCAAAGACAAGTGTCATACTACTTGACTCTGAAAATGCAATAGATCTTTTGATACTTCAGACTTGGCAGAAACTTGGAACTGAACTCATATAAGCAGATGGATCATCTACCCTGAAGTGAATCCTCTTATCCTGAGCATGTATGGCTATATTGCTACAGCAGAAATCACAAAAGGACAAGAGAACCAGTGTCATTGTATTCAAGACAGTGGCACTAGAGTGATGTTAATACTGTCAGACACCCCATGGCCTCCAGTAATTTTAAGATTTGAAAGTCAAAAGATGGATCAGAAGGCCCACAAGTGGAAAGAAAACTGAATTGAGATTTAAGGGGCTTGATGTCAGGTGAAATTTCCTATACTTGTGATTTCTTCAAAATCATGGATAATTCATGTAAGAGTTTCCTCTCACAAAAGTCATTCTATATCTAAAAGGAAGCCAAATAGAGTAAGTCAATACAAGCTGAGGAATTATAAACTTTTAATTGATGCACTGCTGGAATCTGAGAGACTTGGATTCCTTGTTGGTTACTAGGTAACATGCTTTCTTTTTAGTCAAATCGTCTTCCTACTCCATACCTTGTAGTCTCTTTGTTGAAAATACCTTGTGAGTTAAGTTGTAAGTTAATTATAGCCGAGGTCAAGGGAGATCATGAAGAATTACTTGTATATAATAACCTTGTGCTTACATTGATGTCCTAGTTTCAATAGACAATACACAACATTAAGAGTAATATGCAGCTACTATTTAGTGGAAAAAATGTTATAAAAGTAGTTGACCCTGATAGTGTTCTGCCTATATCCTTTAAACCTCTACTACTTCAGTGTTCTCATCCCATCTTCTAAATTCCATTAATGTGTGTCTTTCAGAACCCTTTCTCTTGCTGAAATAGTCCAATTTGTAATTGCCACTCCATCTGAGAAGGCTCAGAGTCAGGCATGTTCACATGTCACCATCCTCTACAGGCCTCTCAAAGACCTACTGACTGAAGTTCCTATATGAACATCCCAGTTGCCTTGATTATCAAGAGCAACTCTCAGGCACATCTTTTTTTAACTCTCAATTTCTCTAGAAACACTTACCTCCAGTTTCTCTCTCTCTCTCTCTCTCTCTCTCTCTCTCTCTCTCTCTCTCTCTCTCTCGCTTCTGCTTCTCTCTTCCTAATACTTACTGTACCTTTCAGATAAAATACTTTTACCTTTGAATTTTTGTTTCAAGATATTTTTACCCTAGGAAAACCTAAATTAAGAAAGTAAACATTGTCTATTATGTTTCAAATAATATTATTAGTTATGCTGTGAGAATCCCCTTCCTTTTTGTTGAGAAGAAACAGAAGAACCCTCTGTTCCTACCAATGTGGGAGGGTAAAAGGGTATTTGTGAAGTGAGAGGAATGTTTTCTTTCTAAACCCTGTGTTGTTCACAAGGATGAATTTTTTTTTTTTTTTGTATTTTAGGGAAGAGTCTACAGGGTGTTCAGGGTCTCACTCTAGATAAGACTCATAGTGATCCACCTGTTTACAGCTTCCCAAGAGCTGGGATTACCGGCATGTACTACCATGCCCAGTCTCAATCACTGTCTCAGCATGCCTTGGAGGGCAAGGCCGGCAAGGCAGGCCTGAGGATAGAACCCTGGGCCCCTGAAACTGCTTGCAGGTGCTTTAATCTGCTGAGCTATTTGGCCAGCATTTTGCACTTTCTTTTAGTCTACTCTCTCAGATATTGTGGACAGGTTGGAATCCTGGTGGTTGTCAAGACAATTTGAAAGAAATGCTTCTGAGTATTTTCTGCACTAAGTGGCATTGCCTTTGGTGGTTCTTTCACTTAGAATGTTGGACCCTTAGGCAGGCAACAGGAATGTCCCATTCTGCCTTTTGAACTGCTTTTGGGGGTTAGGTTTGTCCAGCACCAACTTATGTTCTCAGAGAAGTTCATGAGAAATAGTAAGAGCTCACTTGGACAGGAATGATACACACAGAACCACAGTAAGAAGGGACATCTGGGAAATGGAAACCCAGTCGGTGACTAGGCTACATCCTCACTGCCCATAAAGGTGTAAAGCAGCTGCTGACTGTTAGGCAAAGGAGAACTGACTTCTTTCAAATTCACTGGGGGAAGGAGAACTTCTGGGAGCCTGGGTCTCATGTTAAGTATTTTCCTGATCCACAAGGAGAATCTAATAGGTAGTATGACATCTGAGAAGACAATGAGCTTTAAAATGCTTCTCATGCTTACTGTGGGAAGTGTAAACCTGCTGTACAGCAACTAAGTGAAGAAGTTTCATATGAAAGGCTCCTTTGTTTAAAAGATGGACAGTCTGCCACAGCAACCATTGAAGAAGGGGCCCTCTGCTATCCCATGGCTGTGGGCCTCAACAAAGGCCACAAGGTGACTAAGAATGTGAGCAAACCGAGGCACAGCTGCCTTCACAGATGTCTCACCAAACACAACAAGTTCGTGCAGGACATGATCTGGGAGGTGTGCACCTTCGCCCCCTGTGAGCTGCAACATGGAGCTGCTCAAGGTCTCCAATGACAAGCGTGCCCTCAAGTTCACCAAGAAAAGGGTGGGAACCCACATCCGTGCCAAGAGGAAGTATGAGGAACTGAGCAACGTGCTGGCCACCATGAGAAAGGCAGCTGCCAAGAAGGACTGAGCCCCTCTGGAATAAAGCTTTGCAGAAAAAATAAATAAATAAAAGATAAAAGATGGACAGCAGGAAATGGTATGGCAGAGGCTACAGAAACTTTATCTGCGGCATTACTAGTTCATATACCTAATGACAAATAAATAAATGAACACATTTATTTTTTCATGTCTATATTGTCAAGAAATTGTCTATTTTGCTCATGTTTATCTCCATTAACTTTTCAACCATGTTGTCTTTCAAATATTAAATAGATGAATGAACATGATGTCTTTTTTTTTTAGAATTTCTTTTCTCTAGCTGATTGAGTAAGTGCTGACTCCCATTAATAAAGTGAGATGGACTAGTGAAGATGCTAATGTCTAATGTAAGTAATAATGGATGTTCTCCCTGTGAAACACTGAATTCAACATCTGTATCACTAGAAATGATTGATGATGTTTTTGGAGGAAATAACCTCTGTAAAATTGTGAGAATAATTAATGATTACTTCATGTTCTGTTTACATGGTGCTCCATCATTCATGACCTTTTCAATATTGTCTATATTTAACCAGACCCATTCAATTCCTAAAATTACACAGTTCTGCAGTACTGGTACCTGCATTAATTTTTTTGACAAGTATGTATTGCTTTCTGCATGCTACATAGGATGTTAAGTTCCATCCATAAATATCATTGTAATAAGAGGACAACCCTTGCTTTAATTGGTGTATTATAATTCTGGTGAAGGCAGAAGTTAAATAAATAATTTGATAAATAAATAGTTGCTTAATAATAATGATGACAGATTGTCAAGTCAAAGCACAAGATTTTGAGATATTAGGGAGACTAATTCTAAAAAGTAAATTTAATTTTTGAAATGTGAAATTCCATATGACTATAGAGTATCCATAGGAACTCTTTACCTTTTATAAATAATCAAGGCCTGGTGTCCTGACTAGAAATACAGAGTTGGTAGCCATTTCCAGGACTTCTGTGCATAGTTGGCACTTAGATAAGGAAAGGGGCAGATCTTTCAAATTATCACAAAACTGGCTTCCATTCACAAACTGTGTGTCCTTAGGGAAAGATACTGAGGTGTAGACATCAAGAATTTATACCTCAGACAATATATTTATTCATCAATTAAGATGCTTTACAAAAACTTTGAGTAAAATTCATAACCTCTGGCATTACTTAAAGCAAGGACTAACTACTAAGTTAAAATTTTAGACATTATGCTTAGGGAAAAAAACCAAGAAACTAAAAGAAAAACATTTGAATTTGTTTAAAGTCTTTGAATTTCAATCTGTTAGTTTGCCTGCTACCTTTCCTTAAATTTTATAAATAAATTAGTTAATCTACAAGTGGAAAAAGACTTTTAACAAATTAATTTTATGCATGAACAGAAGTATCCCTGGTTAATTTTTCATAGTCAAACTTATTTGCTTTTATTTTAAATTTGATTTAATCTAAAACATGTTTTATTCTAATAGCTAGTAGTGTCATTAGTGACTATCGTATTATTCAAAGACAATAATGATACTTAAGATATAATATTACAGCCTCAAATTTTATATTTTTGAATAATTTCATGAAAATACATACAACATTGTTCAGTAAACCACAAACAAATTTCTCAGAGAAATTTTAGCTCATCTACATAAAAGAAGGGTCATACTATTTACATGGAAAAGACCACTCAATACTTTTAATGTATAACTTCTCCAAAATTAATATATGGATTCAATATAATACTATTTATTTATTTTTTATTTATTCTTTTCACGTCAGACGAGTAGTGTGCCCACGCTGTATCAAGGTTTGAGGGCGGCACATCTCATGTGTAAGGCATGAGCACCCAATCATCACGCCCATGAACCGAAGAGTCAATACTATTTAAAACAGCAGTAAGTTTTTCTGGTGGGGGCAACAGATGGGCAAGACAGTACCGAAATTTATTTTGAAGTAAGAGAACCTAAAATAAATAATCTTGAAAAACAAGATCATGGCATTTGTACTAGTCAATTTTAAGAATTACTATACGATCAGAGTAGCTAAGAGTACTATTTTCTTACAAGAGGAGAAAAAATAAGTCAATAAAACAAAATAGAGTTCAGAAATAGATCTAGGTGGACGCCCACATTTTCCAGCACCATTTGTCAGAAAGTCTTTAAGAAAATATTCTATTTCTATTTTTTAGTTTTTTAGAATGAGGGTGATAAAAATCTAATTAATTTTTTTTCATTTTAATGAGAAAAAAAGAAAATAGCAATGAAACAGTTTCAAAACAAGTTAGTAGGTGGTTACAATAATTTATACATTGCATATTGTCATCTTCCTACTAGTTATTCAGAGGACAAGATGTAAACATGATATCTAAACAATATTAGTACAAACTCTTATTTTTAATGAACTAAGAGAAAGCTGTATGTCTATCTTAATTCTCTTGTGTATATATATATATTTTTTATTCTCTTTTTATTCACAACAAAGCAGTCCTTTATGTACACTTTTGTGAAGTTAGTAGCATGACACTAGGTTGCCTAGCAACTGATAGCTAACCTTAACCAGGCAGGATGTTCATCTCAGGAGTGAGGTAGCTCGTTTGCTTTAGGCACTGGGCCAAGTCCCACCTACACATATTTGATCGATTTTCTAGCTTCGTGGATCCCAAAATATCAGCCTTTTTCATTTTGTTTTGTCAGAGATGAGTGTTCCACTGTTTTGTCAGAGAT